>QLTV01003299.1:24030-50925 GCA_003457575.1 Thermophis baileyi | reverse complement strand
TTACTTTGTCTCTTTAGCTTGGCATTTTGTAGCCCAAGTACGCCCACCCACTTTCTGGAGAGCTTAAATGACCTCTCTGCTACGGGTTTCACTTTATGAGCAAGACTTGGCTGCTGATAGTTATCATTGCATTTTAACTATTTTAATTCCTCAAGGTGCTCTGGCACCCTGCCTGATTTGTAACTCCAGCTTGCAGGTATTTCTAATCTAATGATTGGTATTTAGGGCAGCTTTTTGCAAGCAAAGAAGCTTTTTGTATTTTTGTACAGGTAATCCTTGACTTACAACAGTTCATTTAGTGACCATTCAAAGTTACAATGGCACTGAAAAAAAGTGACTTATGACCGTTTTTCACACTTACGACCATTGCAGCATCCCCACGGTCACGATGCCAGGTGAGGAGAAGCGCCCCTCGACATGAGTGATGTCGAGTTGGCCACACCCACCGTCACATGACCACCTGGCCACGCCGGGTGCACATAGGGACTACTCAGAGGGCTGAAAAAGTGATTTTTGACTGGTCCTCACACTTACGACTGTCCTCACATTTTACATTTTGTGCCCTATCTTGTCACCGTGGTGAAGAGAAGCACCGCAGTTGTGAAATGAGTGACACTGTTGTTAAGAATGCTGCAATGGGCATAAATGTGAGGACGGTCGTAAGTGCGAGGACCGGTCCTCTGAGTAGTCCCTATGCACGTAACCATGCCCACCCGGTCACATGACCACCAAGCCATGCCCCCAAATAAGCCATGCCCACAGAAATGGTTGTTAAAAAAATTTGAATCCCACCACTGATAATGAGAGTTATTTAGAAAGACACTTTTTTTGTCTTGGAAGATTTAGTGATCATGCTCTCTGAAGCTAAACATCCATTTAATTGGTTAAATTTATATCCAGCCAAGGATCTTGCTGTGATCAATACGAATAATTGATATGTCCCATGAAGATAAATGTTTTGGAATATATTACAAGGCTACATACGCAAGCGAACTGCATCTATATTTAATACAAAGTATATTTTAATGCTGATTACAAAAATCACCTATAGTTGAATTTTTTTATTTTATAAATACAGATGGTCCTTGCTTACTTGGTCAGCCTCAGTTAGTGACCATTTGAAGATGAATGGTACTGAAAAAATAACTTTACGTGCCCATATCTATGAAGCAGCATCTCTCAGCCATGTGATTACCATCACAGTCAGTTTTTCCTGTGCCTTACTTGTTTTTCTTCCCCTTCCCTCCCTCCCTTGCAAGGTGCAGGAGGGGATTACAAGAGAATCAGCAGACACACAATGGGAAACATACATCAAAAGCAATTACTCCAGGCTGTTTGCATCTTGTGCTTATGGCTGCTGGCCCCAGCACATTGCTTTCAATGCGCATTCCTCACTGTGTGCCTGCTTACTCTTTTGAAATCCCTCCTTTTACAGAATAACAGAAGGGACCTTGTAAGTCATCTAGTTCAACCCCCTGCTCAACAGGAGACCCTATACCATTTCTGACAAGTGGCAGTCCAGTCTCTTCTTGAAAGCTTCCAATGATAAAGCACCCATAATTTCTGAAGACAAGCTGTTCCATTGGTTGATTGTTCTGTCAGAAAATTTCTCCTTATTTCTAGGTTGAATCTCTCCTTGATCAATTTCCATCCATTATTCCTTGTCTGGCCTTTGGGTGCTTTGGAAAATAGGTTGACCCCCTCCTTTCTGTGGCAGTCCCTCAAGTACCGGAACACTGCTATCATGTCACCCCTGGTCCTTCTTTTCACTAAACTAGCCATGCCCAGTTTTTGCAACCGTTCTTCATATGTTTTAGCCTCCAGTCCCCTAATCATCTTTGTTGCTCTTCTCTGCACTCTTTCTAGAGCAGGGGTGTCAAACTCGATTTCATTGAGGGCCGCATCAGGGTTGTGTTTGACCTCGGAGGGCCGGGGAGGGGCATGGTTGGGGTGGGCGTGGCCATGGTGGGCATGGCTAGGGGTAGGCGTGGCATGGTGGGCGTGACACAGGATTCGTGTCGTGGGCACCTGTGGTGGCTAAGTGCTAACACAGGACTTCCCTGAGACCCTCCCTCACTCTCATTATAATCTCCTTTCCTTCCTTCCTTCCCTTCCTTCCTTCCTTTTCTTCTTTTTCCTTCCCTCTTCATCCTTTCTTCTTCCTTCCCCTCTTTCCTTATTTTTCCTTCCTTGCTCTCCTCCCATCTTCCCATCTTTTTCTTTGTCTTTCCTCTTTCCCTTTCTCCTTTCCTGTCCCTTCTTGGATGCTCAAATGCAAAAGGGGAAACATTTCTCCTTTTGTTTTGGTTTTAGTTGGTTTTGATAGCCCTCTGCCAGCGAAAACAGAGTGCATGCCCCCCGCGAGCTCCATTTTCGCTGGCAGAGGGCTTCAGGAGACTGTCACAGCTGAAAATGGGGCATGGGGCATGGCACACGCCCCCCCAGCTCTGTTTTCGCTGGCAGAGGCACCACGGGCTGATCCTTTGCTGTTTCCAGGCCGGCCCTGTGGGCCAGATGTAAGCACCTTGTGGGCCAGATATGGCCCGCGGGCCTTGAGTTTGACACCCCTGTTCTAGAGTCTCAACATCTCTTTTATAGTGTGGTGACCAAAACTGTAACTGGATGCAGTATTCTAGGTGTGGTCTTACTAAGGCTTTATAGAGTGGTATTAGTACCTCACATGATCTTGATTCAATCCCACTGTTAATGCAATTTAGGATTGCATTGGGTTTTTTGGCTGCCGCCACACACTGCTAGCTCATATTTAATTGATTGTCCACTAAGACTCCATGATCCCTCTCACAGTTACTGCTATTAAGCCTGGTTTCACCTAATCTGTATGTGTATTTTTGGTTTTTCTTGCCTAAATGTAAGACTTTACTTTTCTCTATGTTGAATTTCATTTTATTAGATAGCATCCAGGTTCAAGTCTGCCAAAATCCACCTGGATCTTGAGCCTATCATCTAGGGTGTTGGCTATTCCTGCCAGTTCAGTACCATCTGCAGATTTGATGAGTTCCCCTTCTACTCCCTCATCTAAATCATTTATGAAGATATTGAAGAGTACTGGGCCTAAGACGGAACCTTGTGGTACCCCACTGCTTACTTCCCTCCATATAGACATAGTACCATTAAGGAGTACCATACTCGTTGAGTATGGTTTGTCAGCCAGTTACAAATCCATCTGGTGGTGATGCTATCTATCCCACTTTTTTCTAGCTTACCAAGAAGTATGTTGTGGTCCACTTTGTTGAATACCTTGCTGAAGTCTAAGTAAACTATGTCTACAGCATTTCGCTGGTCTACTAATTTAGTCACTTTATCAAAGAATGAAATAAAATTGGTTTGGTATCATCTGTTTTTAACAAACCCATGCTGACTTCTAGTTAATACTTTACCTCCTCTCCAATGATTGTAAATTCAAACATTAACTCCATTCTTGTTAATTATCCCAGTTCCAGGATGAGCATTCCAAAAGGGGGGGGAGTGGTTAAGAGCCAAACAAAATTGGAAGGTGTGAAACTAATTAGTCTTGTCAGTTTTGAGCTGGCTATCCCAGTGCCACAGAGATGAGTATTTCAAAGGGCCAGGGGATGGGGAAAAGGGAAGCATAATCAGGGTCATGTAATTTCCCACTTAGTAACCAATTTGCTTAGTGATGGAGTTGCTGGTCCCAATTGTGGTTACTAAATGATGACCACCTGTATAATCATTTAATAATCTTCCTATTTAAAAAGTAGAAGAATGGAGGTGCTATATCTTACAGAGAAGGAAGGACTAATGTGAGTGTCCTCTATAAAACTGTATGGGACATTGTAATATGTCTGTTAAACAAAACCCTTTCACTATAAAATTGGAGATTTTAATATTTGCATTAAAGGTAGGTAAAAATATTTCTGCTTCTTGAATACTTTTTGTCAGTGATATAAAAATTTTCCTTGTAAGCTTTGATGAAACAATGCAAATTTTTATTTATTGTCCCAGTCAGTTGCATACATATTCATTATTCCCAGCATACCTCTTTTCCCAGTTTATCCATTGTTCTCCAGAAATTGATGTAATCTAGATATATGAAAGGGTTCCACGTGGAAGGAAAGATATCATACATTGAATAGGAATTTCCCTAAAACAGAAAAAATTAACAAGATATAACCGAATTGTTGATTCTTTCCTCTTATATTAGTCTTAAGTTTCCATATGTACTAATTAATTTGTAATTATAGTAATTGCAGTCAAATGTCTATTAGAAATACATTCAGCAGCATTGTATATGCAAATCTAGAAATGAATCTAATACATAGATACTAAAAAAAATGAAATGCAGATCTTGACTTCTTTATTACCTTTCTTTTCCAAATTGAGAAATACAAATATAAGCTAAAGCGCAAAGTAAAATTTCAACATTAATTTCACATTTTTCTTTTACTGCTGTCCTTTTAATTCATTAAATTATCATTTACTTTTATCTGTATTGGAGAGAAAGACATACATTGAAAAAAGAGCATTGAACCCTCATATAGTTGTTATAGGAATTAAAATAAGTGTGGCCCTTTGAATGTTACCATTGCTTCAGAAAAATCAGAATTAGCTTCAGAAAACTAAATTAATTTAGTTGGATATATATAAATACATGTCTGATCATAAAGCAAAATTCTATGATTACATGTTTCATTTCTCTCTCTCTCTCTCTCTCTCTCTCTCTCTCTCTCTCGATGAAACATGAATCATGTAATCATAGCATTTTGCTTTATGATCAGACATGTATTTACATTACAGATAGTGCAGTTCATCACCTCCACCCTACAATTACTAGGGAATTGGAGGGCAGAGACATCCTATGCTTGCTGCTGAGTAGAAAAGAGCAAAGGAGTAGACAGATATACAAATGACTTGAGACAGAATTGCTGAAAAGCAAAACAGAGTTCTCTTTGAGGATTAGCCAGTTGCATAAGACAAGGTGCTTTTCTGATGTAGATTTTGTAAATTTTGTAAAACCTAAGCAGTATTTTTCTTTCTATTTTTCTCTCTATACTTTCCAGTTAAACTCTCTTTATCTCCATCTATTTTTCCTCTATTCTTCTTCTTTTCTTTTCTCTTTCCTTTTTGGTTCCTTCCTTCCTTCCTTCCTTCCTTCCTTCCTTCCTTCCTTCCTTCCTTCCTTCCTTCCTTCCTTCCTTCCTTCCTTCCTTCCTTCCTTCCTTCCTTCCTTCCTTCCTTCCTTCTTTGAAACAAAGGCTGTTCTGGAAGTGGCTTCTCTCATGTGTTTAAAATCCTTTAAAGAGTGGTCTATACCACACTGGAAAATAATATGACAAGTCATTCCAGCATCCTTATGACATAAAAGTTCACCCAGCAGAGAAACATATATACTAACCAGGGAAGCCAACCAGTGGTGGGCTGCAAATTTTTTAACAACTGGTTCTCTGCCCTAATGACTGGGTGGCTGGGTGGGCGTGACTGGGTGGTCATGTGACTGGGTGGGCATGGCCAACTCGGTATCACTTACGTTGAGGGGCGCTTCACCTCGCCCGCCCTCTCATGACCGTGGGGATGCTGCAACGGTCGTAAGTGTGAAAAATGGTCATAAGTCACTTTTTTCAGTGCCATTGTAACTTTGAATGTTCACTAAATGAACTGTTGTAAGTCAAGGATTACCTGTACAAAAATACAAAAAGCTTCTTTGCTTGCAAAAAGCTGCCCTAAATACCAGTCATTAGATTAGAAATGGGGGGATACACACTGAAGATCAATGTCACAGCCGTCATGGAAACCTAAACCATTCTGTCTGAATACCTTCCTTTTCCTCAGCAATACCTGCAACTCGGAGTTACAAATCAGGCAGGTTGCCAGAGCACATTGAGGTATTAAAATAGTTAAAATATAAGGATAACTATCAGCAGCCAAGTTACTCTTGCTCATAAAGTGAAACCCTTTAGCAGCGAGGTCATTTAAGCTCTCCAGAAAATGGGTGGGCATATTTGGGCTAAAAAATGCCAAGCTAGAGAGAAAAATTAACAAATTAACATCTTGAGTGAGGGCTAATCCCATTTTGTCTTTGTTCAGACCTTGCTGCAGGGAATTTTTGCCTATGAATATAGCTATCTATCTCTTTATCTCTTAAGTGCTGACATCTTCTGTGGGCTATTAAGGAAGGTGGGGGCTGCTTTCTCCCTCTAAGTCTCCATTTCTCGTCCAGGGAAATATATTCTTCCTTTTTAATATTTCTCAAAATATTTCATTCTTCTAGGAGAGGGGTGGGTGCTAACTTTCTACAATTGGTGCCATGTTACTATGCCATATTATCATGAGAGCAAACTATAACAATTTGGAAGGAGGATCCACTTATTATCAGTGAGCAATCAAGTAGCTTGGCCACTCTGAAGCAATGCAAGAGACTCCTGTCCCAAAGGTGCTTTTTCAAGAGGCAACTGGACTTTCTGGAAACCAAGAAAGTCCAGTTGCCTCTTGAAAAAAGCACCTTTGGGACAACCATGACCTGGATGACTGAAGAATCCCCATAGACAAGAGACTCCTGTGCTCAGTGAACTGACAAAGCACCCAGGAGAAGCAATCATTAGATCCATTTGCACCACTTAAAGATACCAGCTGGTCTCACTCACCTCACAAGATATCCAGATTTCTCCCGGTTCGGACTGGTTCTCCCGAACCGGTAGCAGCCCGCTGGTGACATCACGATGACGTCACCAAACTGGAATGGTCCGTGCCGGTCGGTGGGGGCCGCCATCTTTTTTTAAAAAAATTTTTGATTTTTTTTTTCGATTTTTTTTAAATCCCCCCCCTTCGAGCTATTGCTATTTGTGTTATTATGTTTATGTATTTTTGTTTGTTGTATGCTAACCAATTGTCTGACCTCACAACAGGGGTGGGTTCCTCCCGGTTCGGACTGGTTCTCCCGAACCGGTAGCAGCCCGCTGGTGACATCACGATGACATCACCGAACCGGATCGGTCGGTGCCGGTCCGTGGAGGCCGCCATCTTTTTTTAAATTTTTTTTTGAATTTTTTTGAATTTTTTTCCTTCTGAGCATGCGCAGAAGCCGACTTCCGGCACTGTGCATGCGGTCGCCATCTTTTTTTCGGCTTTGGGGTTTTTTTCGGATTTTTTGTTATTGCGCATGCGTGCGTGCACAAAGCACGCGTGCGCAAAGCAAGCAAGCGCCCACGCGGCGCGGGAGGAAGCGAACCGGCAGCGAGGTAAGTTGGAACCCACCCCTGCCTCACAAGATATCCTAAGATAATCATCCAGATTTAAGGAAAAATCACATGCCCTCAGAAAGGCAGTAAAAAAATCAGACAGAATGCCAAGCTTGCATCCTGCCTCTCAGCCATTTCTTCTATGGCTATGCCAACCCTTCTGTAAATAGCTGCTCAAGCCCCAGGAATAAAAGTACCACAAAAAAACTCCGGGGGGGGGGGGAACTCCGGAGAAGCTCAGCTACAGACAGAAAGTCTGGGCTATTGCCAAGAACCATTAAGGCTGTTAGAGGCAGTTTCTGAAAACACTTAAAGCAGCAGGAGCGGCAATTAAGATAAGGATTAGGCTAGAAATACAGGCACACTAGAATCTTTCCTTCCTGCGTTCCTTGCAGGATTAGCCCTGTAAAGTGGGAAAGTATTTCTTCCATCTCCGAACTGCTCAGAAAATTAACATACAGTTCTCCCGAACCCGGTGCAAACCGGCAGGAGCCCATCACTGAAGCCGACAAATATTACATAAACTATGACAAAAGTCAATTTCCCTTTGCTATACAGTATGTCTTCAGATTTTTTTTATACTGTTAAAGAACTGAATGTCTAGCATTTTATAGATTCTCATTCAATTCATGTTGTTCATATATGAACACTTTTCTTCTGAGTCAAGTGCAACTGCATGCAGGAACTAGAAATTCATCAAACTTCTGCCTTCACTCATAACATCAATTTAGCCTAGCTTTTTCCAAATCAATGCTTTCCAGAAATGTTGGAGTATAACTCTCAGGGGTGTCAAACTGAATTTCTTTGATGGCCAGATCAGCATTGTAGTTCCCTGCGGGATGGCGGGGGGGGGGGAGACGGACGACGGGACAGATGCCTCCTGCAGCGCCCTGCCAGCCAAAACATCCTGCAGCACCCTACTGGCCAAAATGGGGCAGGGGGGCCTCACATGCCCCATTTTGGCCGGCAGAGTGCTTCAGGAGGCCGTCCAGGCAAAAAATGGGATGTGGGGGGGTCTCATGTGGCCCCTCACGCCCCATTTTGGCTGCCAGAGGCACCATGGCCCGGTCCTTTGCTATTTCCAGGCCATCCCCGTGGGCCAGATTTAAGCACCCCGCGGGCCGGATTCGGCTTGCGGGCCTTGAGTTTGACACCCCTGCTTTAAGATATTCATCCAGCTAAAATAAGCAGCAACCAATACTATTATCACAAACAAGTCTGCTGATTATATTTTAGATCATAATCAATTTAAACAATGGTGTTATCTATCATGTTGCAGTTAATTAGGTCTACTGTATCTGGCCTGCAAAAATCTGGAAGAATTTTCTGTATTTCTCCAATGCCATCAAGTGGTGGTCTAGATTTTTAAAGCCTGGATACAAGAGCTGCAATGTAACCCCTCTTTCTTTTTCTACTCACAAATAAATCTATGAGTCCCAGTCCATAGTGGGATGATGTATACAGGATGTCTTAAACTCTTATTATGGTTGCTGCTGGGGACATTAATCATACAACAGAAATCCAGAACCACAACTATTAAAATATAAAGTTTTATAAGAAATGGTATATATTTTAACATAGTTTCTTTTGTTCAAACATCAGTGCAACCCTTCCACATGGTTTATTATCATTTTGCATCACACAAAGCTAAATACAGCATGCAATTGGAATAAATAAAGTCCAGCCTAGGACCTAAATCCCCCACAACATAATCCACTCAGTTATGTACTGTATGTTTCCAGAAGTAATCAGAGCAAATGAGATTCTCACCTTTGTATGTAGGAGGGTAGCCTCACGTACATTCACTTTGTAAGTTTCTATGCCAAGTTCTTTAGCTAGTCGCAGAATCCGATTCTGTGTAGGTCCCACATAGGATCCACCAACATCGACATACTTCACTTGCTGGTTCTGTCAAAACAAGAAAAATCATCAGAAATAATAATAGATGTTCCAATCACAGGAACAAAAATGCTCACGTTCATTATAAAAAAATAGCTGAAATTTACATTGGAGTCTTCAAGGTATGGCCTATGTTCTATATTATTAAATTAACTTAAACACACAGTTAAATGCCCCTCAGTTCTGCTGTGCCACCTCACTGTGGTGGGCATGTTCCTTGGAAGAAGTAGTGAAGACCATTCGGAATGTATGCCAAGAGTATATGTTCTCAACAGGGTCACCCAAGGCACGAAGGACACTCCAGCTGCCCACCCAAAGTAAGTAGGGATCTATATAGGGCAACAGTTTTGGGGTTTTTTTTTAGCATATGGCACGTGTTAGCCAGGGATCACCGAAGCGACTGGCTGCCTCTGTGAAAGGAATTTTTTCGGGCGGTGTTATCTTACCCGCTGGACAGCTGAATGCCAGTAGGGCAGCAGTGATATAGGAAGATGCTACGGGGAGACAATTATGTTAGTGACAATGGCACCAATTCATACTGTATGGGATAAGACAATGGTAAAACACTCCCGTATTTTTACCGAGCAAATCACATAGATGGAAAATATAAAATGCTTGACAATATAGTGCCAGATAATGGGCCCCTCAGCTCAGATGGTACTCAGTATGCTACTGTGAAATTGCTGAGGATCTTTAAGAGTACTAATGGTGTTTATGGCATGGCTAGATTAAAGCCCTTGGGACATTGAGTTGCTCAGATTGCAATACAGAACTACAGTCCAGGGAGTCCTGGCTTGCCAATGGTAACTTAAGTCACCAAGTGCTGGCTGTGCCAGCTTACAACTGCAGTTCCAACAGTCCCAGTTAGCATGGTTAGGAGATTAGCATCTCTTTCCAAAATGTTGCAGACTAAAAATTACAAAACTTAATGATTGGTATTTTTATATTTGTTTCAAAATTACTTACTCTAATGGTGAAAGTCCTTCCCCCAACTCTGTCACGAGCTTCTAAAACCACCACACTAAGTCCAGATTCAAACAACAATTTAGCTGCTGACATGCCTAAAACAAAGATGAATTCATTTTAATTATTTGTTTTACTGTCAAGATTATAACCTGAAATATTTATTAGCAGATAAGCAGCGTTTTCAAATTTAATATATCACTAACGTCCAATCTATGGTAAGCTGAATACATAACAGTGTTTTCCTTATACATTTCAAATTTTTAATCTTTTCAACAGAAGTATTTTTACTCTGTTCTTAAAGACAGGTAGTTCTTGTATAGTGACAATTGGAACTGGCAAATTAATTGTTAAGCAAAACAGTTGCTAAGTGAAAGATTACAATTTTACAATTTTACTTCAGCTTTCCTACGCTTTACAGATTTGCAAAGATCATAAATGCAAGGACTGTTCATAAACTTATTTTTTTCATCTGGGTTGTAACTGAATGGTTACTAAATGAATCAGTTGACTATCTATGCATTAAATGTATTAAATCTGCATACATGTGAACATTTTATTAATGTATACATTTATTTAATCAATTTATCTACTCTAGGCAATTTTCAGGCATTAAAATAGCAATAAAATATATTTTATTTTAACAACAAAATTTTGATAACCAATATCAAATTATTATTATATGTATACAATTATACACACATACACAGAGAGATAAATACACACGTCCCTCTGAATCTACAATCAGTCCCCACGGAAAAAGCCACATTCTAAATAAGTATTAGGAAAAAATCAATAGTTGAATGAATTCTGACAAATAATTAAAAGCAATAATTCTGGAGGCAAGAGAGGTATCCCTACCACAATGCTTGATCAAAATTAAAGCCATGTTATCTGTGATCAAGTTCTCAAGGTTATTCTTTACTAATGGCTGAGCAAATTATTTGGATGGCTTGAGCAAATTATTATCAGTGTAAGAGGTAAGATCCATGCTGAATGAACTAGTTTCTACTATAGAATACAGACAATTTAAAAATTAGTAGGTAATTTGTACTCAGTGTTACATCCCCAAATATTCAGCTTGTGTTCCACTACAACTGGAAGTTCCTTTTCACATGTACAATTTCTAAGTCAAATATCCTCATCCTATACTTCTCCATTTGATTATATTTCGGTATTTTATTAAATTCTTCCATTTCAATTGCATCTGTTCATTCTGAATGAGTTGTATTCTTTGTTTTCCAATTATGATATCACTAGGTCTCAGTGATATTTAATATACCATATTTTTCTTCAACACTTCAACATTTTAAATATAATTAATTTCAATATTATAAGCATTAGCACATAGACAACAAAGTTCATGAACTTTATGAATCAAGTTCTTCCTAATTTTCATTGAGTGATGTAATATCAGACTAAAGTTTCCAAACTGTTCCTACCAGCTGTTCAACAATTGTGCATTGTAGTTGCCGAAAATCAATCTGTCTGAAATTAAAGTCAGAATCACATTTGCAAATGCTATAAAACTTATTAAATTAAGTCTGTGAAAAATGGTGTCATGTACAAAAAGAAATTTAAAAAATATTCATTTGGATTGCACTTTGTAGCAATCCCAGAGTGAATAGATTTCTCTTACATAAATACATTTGGGGATTTATCATGCCTTTATTTTAAATATTAGATGTAGATTATAAATGTAATGTGCTTCATGGGCCACATGCACACACACACACATTATTAGACAATTAAAGCGGTTGCCTGGCTGAGTAACAAGTACTGAAAAATCTCTTATAGCCTTATCTTTTTAGTACTCCTAGGCCACAACTGATGCTTAATACTTTACTTTTGTACATGATTATCACAAAGCACAGTAAATTACAGTACAAGCTGGCCATCAATGTATCTGTTACATTAAATGTTTACCATAGCCATGCACAAATTTGCTGTGATTTGCTTACACTGCTTCACTAATGGGAAACCTAATTACTTCTGTGTTCCACTGAGAAATGACATTTGGCAATAGCTCTCAGCTCTCATTAGTCAAATAGAAATCTCTGTGCAGAGAAGTTAATGCAGAGCTGCCAAAATAAACCAGATAACATTTCTTCTATACCCTCAGGGATAAATGTTCCAGCCCATGATTTCCTTTCCCAATATACAGTTGACTTTTAATGCTATTTTATTAACAACAAGAAGTAGCAACTGAAATGTACTTTTATGTTCCCCCCCCCAGTATTTCTTCAAACATACGCCCAATTCTCAAAATCTCTCTGTTCTCAGAATTATAATTCCCAAGATCATATTATCATGAGGATATAAGGAAGCTAAGAAGAACACAATGATTGTCTGCAGAACCTTTGTGTAATACAGGTGGGCCACATTTACTGACTTCCTCATGCAATGATCATTTGAAGTTATGATGGTGCCAAAAAATAACTTTGCAACCAAGGCATGTATTTGCAAGCTTCACAGAGACTCTTTCTCAATCATGTGTTCACCACTACAATCAATACATGTTGTCCTGGCCTTGGCCCATTTTTTCCCTTCTCCCAGAACAAAGAGATTGCTTAAACAAGTGATCTCTTCCTGAACTGCTTTTCTACAGTATGCTTCCCTCAAAAGTGTTGGCCACAAGTTTAGAAGCTCAATTCCATTTCCAAGCTGCTGCCTTTAACTGACAAAACTTTAATCACTTTCATACCTTCCACTTTTGTTTGTCCCCTAAGCTGCTCAGGGCTCCAAGCACATTAGACAAACAGTGGATGTTAGTGCATCCTTTCGATGTATATTCCTCATTTCGGGTCTGCTTACTCTTCCTTTCCAAGGAATGTAAACACAAACATTAATTATCTTTTTTCTAATTATCACAGTTCTGGGATGAGCTGGTTAAAAATGTAAGCACAGTTGCAATCACATGATTTCCCCCTCAGTAACCATGTCACTTAGTAACTGAGTTGTAGTGCCAATTGTGGTTGCTAAATGAAGACTACATGTATAAATAGTCACAAAGTTAAGCAACTGTACAGTATGTAATTACTTCAGTAGAGACAATTGCTTATCACACATCAATAAATGAAGGCCAAACCCAATTTGACCTTTAACATGCACATTTCAAAACTGGAAGGGGAATGATTAACCTTCTTTTCTCATCTGTGGCAATCTTAACGACACTCTTCCTAGTAATAATTTACATTAATAATGGGAGGATTTTAAAAAATCTAGTAAATAAATAAATGCAAACATATATTTGACAACACTTTTAGTTTGGACATGAAGAGGCCACTGGTGAATAGATGTGATTATAAACTTAGTAAACATAGATATAAGATAAGCTTTGCTAAATACTTGGGTCAGGATTTAGACCCATATATGTTATTATACTGAAATTAATTCTGTCCCATGTTTCCAATTCTAAGGACAGCTCTGGAAGCAACAAACATTGCTAAGAAAAAAAATACACTGGGAAACATCAAATAAAAGCAAATGTAAATCAAATCTTTAAAGCAGGAGAATAAATAGTTTAACCCCTTTCTTTAACTGCTTACTACATTTTGTAACAACTATAATATTGGCATTTAAATACTGTCAATAAATGTCATAAGGCTACTACTAATAAAAATTTTCATAACTGTTTATCTGCCTCTGATAAGTCCCTATTAAACATCAAATGTGAATGGTTTTTTTTTTTACAATGTGATTGTACAGGTTAAAAAAAACAATGACTGGTATTAATAGCTTATATATGTGGGAAAATACTATTGGTTTCTAATGAGGAAATATATTGCAGGTAGTCCTTGCTTAGCAGCCACTATTGGGACCGATAAAGTAGTCACTAAGCAACATAGTTGCTAAGCGGAAAATTACATCACCATGATTTTAAGTCTGCCTTCCATTGTGCTTGTCGCAAGTGAAAATGCATATTTGAAGTACACAAATAGCAATCACATGACTGAGGAGCTCTGTGATGGTCATAAATGGGGAGATTGGTTGCAATGTTATTATATTAGCACCATTGTAACTTCAAATGATTGATGCCCAAGTCAGTTGTTAAACAAGGACTATCTATATTGAAATATATTATTAAAGCTGGCTGGTTCTTCATGTCTGGCTTAGTATCCTATGAATCTCATAAACTAAACTATAATCACATGCTTTCTGCAAATGTCAGTTTCCTTCCAGAGTGTATTTTCTTACTTTAACTAAGCTCAAACGGGTATGGTATGAAATGAACATACATAAGATTCCAGTTATAAACACTTAACTGTCCACTTTAAGCCTATTTACTTAAGCCTTGGATACAGGTTTTGCTGGAGTACATCCAATATTTGACACATTGGCTCTTGAAATCATGCCAGGATCTCCCAAGCAAAAACATTTCTTTTCCTATGCTATGGGCAGAAGGAAAACCTGTTCCTAAAACTATCCTGAAAACCATCAAACCATCTCTGATACTACTGGGCAACTATCAGACAAATGCAAATGTGTTCCTTGTGATCATCACCAGACATATCAATACTTCCTGGAATAAAAACAATTATCTTGCTTCTTAACCATTTTGCCTTTAATAAAGAAAAAGGCAGGAAGCACTTTTATTTCTCACTGTCACTAGCAAATCTGAGTAGCCACTTGCCTTGACAACAGGATGCCTTAGAATATAGCAATAGGGGTCATTTGGAAAATCAAAGTCATCTTCATCAAATGAGAATGACTATCAGTAGTAATTATGAGCACAGATGAAAGTTTGTGTACCTGAGATTGATTGAGAGAGAGATATGAATTCAATGTTCTTTTTGATGTTTCCAACCTCTAGTGCACAGAAATGATCACAGCATCTTGACCATTATTAAAATTGTCTATGATTGAACTCAGATCCTTCTTCACTAGCATTAATCAAAAAGTACCTTCATTAAAATCTTCTCTACCTGAGACAAGGACTTGTTCTTAGGCTATGAATTGCAGAGAGAGAACTAAGAGAATGTTATTAGGAAATAGATGAAAAGAGTTCTTCAGCAGTAATAAAAATGAAAATTTCTTTTTTTATCTTTCCTTCACAAAATGTTACTCCTTAAAGTTGTAACGTTGAGTTGTGCTAACCATGCTCCTAAGAACAATGCAGACTCAAAACTATTGTCCAACTTGATTCGTCCTATGAGTGCATCCTATGGAATACACTTATGAAATAACAGATTTAATTTAATATCCAATTAGAAAACACACAATAATTTCAATTAATTTTATTAAGAATGCTGGTATGTCAAAGGAACAATGTGGAGAAACTGAGGTTCCAATGTCATTTCAGCTACAAGCTACATTTTCTATTCATCTGCAATAGCCTTATTAGGCTGTTGAAGAGACTATGAAGCAAATGCATGGGAACTTGGAAGTATTTGAGTTCTGAAAAAGCACCACATAGGTAAATGCAATCCCACCTGTTGTTAATAGAGATGATCCTTTTCTTCTAATACAACTTTCTTAGCCTTTAAAATATGCAATATTGGGACACAGGCATTTTGTATTAATACAGCACCTCAGCCAACTGCAATTTCCTTCACTGAACTGATACACATGAGGAAAAGTAGGTGAGACTTCTCCCTGTCTTGGGGATATCTGAAATAGTATTAATTTTCCTGATTCTAATCTGCAGATGTTTGAGCTGGCTTTAGTTTAGTTTAGTTTACTTTATTGTCATTGCACCTCATACAATGAAATTAAATGCCATCTTCAGTGTACATTATAACTTTAGAAAAGGCCAAGAAAGAAAGAAAAATTGCTGATGCATGTTGGATCATTGAGAAAGTCAAAAATTTACAAAAAGAACTCAATACATGTTTCACTGATTCTAGAAATGTAGGGCCATTGACTGGGTCAACAGTATCAAGCTGTGGGATGTGCTTAAGAAACTGAGAATCCCAGAACAAATAGCTCTTAGAAAAGGCAGAAGGGGAAAAAAAGAGAACAAACAACAGTAAGGTGGATGGACTTGGTTCCAGTGGTGCTGGGTGCTGGAAGACCTCAAGCACAAGAAGGTTATGACAGAACATCATGGGGAAAAAAATCTATCGATGTGGTCATTAAGAGTTAACACTGATTTGATGGCACATAATCAATTTAGGCAAATGCCATTTTTCAATATAAATTAATCTGTGATTGATTTTCAGTATTATCAAAGATATTGCAGCTTTACTCTCTGTTCTTACACAGTACATTGTTCTATCTACACCAGTATTGGGAAAAGTTAAAAAAGATAAAATTTACACTTTAATAGTCATTTAAAAATAAATCTTCTGAGTATACCTTTCTAAACTACTGTTGGTTATTTATCTAGTGTTAAGAGCATACTTTTTTTTAAATAATAATTTTCCTTAAACATATACAATAGCAAAATAAAATTTATTGAACTTTTTGGGTGGGAGGGACTAAACTCTCAATATGAAGTGGGAAGGAAGGAAGGAAGGAAATCTATATCATGAGTATATCTCACTGGTCTTTTTCCAGAGTTAAAAATGAAATAACAAATAATACTATATTGATCCTACATCTAAAATGTAAACAAGTGGGGCATTCTACCTTGAACGTTTAGTGGAAAAACAGTCCTTGCTTTAAAAAAAAAAATCTAATAATAGCTATAACTCTACTTAAGAACTGCCGAAAGAAGGTCCTAATATGTTTTTGTAAAATACTGTCTCCAACATAGTATAGACATAGCCTGATCTTTCTTAAATAATGCCATATAATCCTTAATTGTTGGAAAGCAAACATTGTAAATAAAATATTAATAAAAATAAACGTTTGAAGTTATTTTTTTCCTGCCTCCTATAGTAACATCCCACATGGGTGCATTCAGCTCTGATTCACTGCAAGAAAATTAAATCATTTCTTTTGCTAGCAGTTGTACAAATCCCAAGTGTGCTCAAGACAACAAAGGACACTGCAACTTGCTCACATTTGTTCTGCCACGAGACTGGTTTTGTTTCACTACATTTTACCTGACATATCCTCTGAACTTGCATTCCTCTGACTGCACATTTCTATTAAGTGCTTTAAAAAAAAATAGTATAGATTGGACATTCTTTAAGAGTTGCTTTCGGGCCATACCCAAAAGCTAGAGGACAGAGTCAGTCATTGCCTGTTTGAAAGCTTGTTGTGATTATTATTATTATTCAGAAGCCAAACTACTATTACTAGTGTTTATGACTAGTATAGTAGTAGTATTCATTACTAGCATTTATGACTGGCTTTCATTATTGTTAGAGAGCCCAACTTTTAAAATTAAAATATCACTATGTCTCTGAACAGTACATCTGTTTCCCAGAGCTTTACTGAGACACTAGGATGGTTTTCCATATTCACTGATTGTGGCAATCTTCCAGAGTGGCGTCGTAGCCTAGTGGTATAGATGCTCACTTCCCACTCAGAAGGTTGAGAGTTCAATCCTAGGTAGCAACAGATATTTCTCTCTCAGGGCACAAAGAGAAAATATTTGCTGCAAACTCCACACCCTCCACACAACTCCACACCTGGCATCCAGCCAGTAAACGCTCAGCTCTGTTCAGTCGCCCTGATTTTACATGAATTAAGGGATTAAAGGGTCATAAAAAGAAAAAGAAACTGATTGTGGCAATCTTTCAGAAAGCAATATTATGGTTCTATCATGCTATTAAAATAGAAAGTTGACAGTAATGTTTGTGATCTGAAGGGCTTATGGAAAATGATGAAAATTAAAAGCTGAAAGTGGATTAGTTAACTAAAAAGAATTTACACCTCAACACAATTCAATTTCAATGTTTTATCATTTTTTGGGAGGTTAAAAAGTGTTAGTAAGTTAAATTACTGTTAAAATTAAATTGAAAATACTTTTTAAAAACTGTTTCATTATTGGGTGGACTACAAGCACAATTAATAAGTAAGTCTAAGATGGACTCTCTTTAAAAATAGTGTGTTGAAAATTGTAAATAGTGCAATTCTATGAACTTTAACTCAGAGGCAATTTATATCAAGTTCACGAGGATATACCCCTACAATGCACAGCAGCTTTCCCCAGTCTGTGGCCTTCTAGATGCACTGCAATTCAATTTCAGAATTTCCAGTTGGTACAACTTTTGAAACTGAAGTCCAAGACATCTAGATAGGAGCACTCCATAGCAATTGCCAGTGACTTTTCCTTTCATTGCTCTTTTAATAGTTTGCTCCCATTTCAATATTGCCATTGCTGACTTTAGTAAAACTTTATAATAAATAACTAAAAAGCAAATAAAATAGAAATTCATTTCACTTGTTTGAACAGTTCTTCAATAAAAACTTTCAGAGCACTGCAACAGAAAACAAATATTTAAATAACCCACGAGGTCTGAATGGCACATGGGTTTTTCTGTGTTGCAACTATCATGTTTGAATATTTTTGAAAACATTATATACGAGCAAGAGACAAGCAGAGAACAGAAGTCTTAGTGCCTACACCGAGTCTTTGCAACCAAAGGCAGAGGTTACTCAGGTCTGACAGTACATTTCTAAATAACATATGTGATTCTCCTGAATGTTTCATGCATTTATGGTCAAAGGAACAACTCCAGAAGAGCATAGGATGTATTAAATGAATTTGTAGAAAGAGATCTGGTAATGAAATACGTGTTAGCAAACATGTTTTGTAAAATATTCTATCTCAAATTGCAAGAATGCGTCTTATATATGCTATTCTTAGATAAAGAGAAAACAAGCTCTATAGCTTTCCTGGAAAAAAAAGTACCATAACAATATATGTAAGATATGTAAGAGTCCAAGAGTCCAAAATAAAAGATAAATGAAATCAAACGGCCCAATAGGCAATTCACACTTTGTATTCTCTCAATCTGAAAGAACTTTGGCAGTCTTTCCCCCACGCCTCTTCTGGCAACATTCCTGCAGTTTCTGGCAAGGTTTCAGAAACCGTTTGCCCTTGCTTCCACCCTAGGGTTGAAAGAGGGTGCCTGACCTAGGTCACCCCAGCTGGCTTTGTGGCCAAAGTGGGACTAGAGCTCGCGGTCTCAGTTAACCACTACACCAAACTGTCTCTGTACCGCGGCAATCCAGGAGAAGAAAATCCTGTCCCTGCGATCTCCTCCTGAAATCTATCCTCCGTTGTCATCCTGACCAGAACTTAAAGCAAAACAAAAACAAAACAACACAACACGTAACGAAACAACAGAAGCGAGCGAAGTTCCCAATCAGACGAGCGCCCGAGTTCGCAGAGATCTGCTCGCCTGAGCCCCTCGTCCAACTTGACGGAGAACTTTGCCGCCTGTTGAGACGGGGAGCGCGAGGGCGTCGGGGTCAGCAGAAGGCGCCGCGGAAGCTCACTGACCTGAGATGCCTCCCCCAACCACGATCACGTCGTAGCTCATAGCTGCGCTGTCGGCGGGGGCGACTGCCGTGTCTTCCATGCCTCTGGGCTAACTTTGCCGTCAGTTTTGGGCGTCCGACGGCGAAGGTGCTACTTTCTCACTGGCCAGCTGGGCGCTGCAGCAGCACATTTCCCAGCTGGGTCTCCTGCTGAGACGCCCCGCCTTGCCCCGCCAATCACCTCCGTTACAGATTAGGAAGCTGGCTGCGGAGACAAACCGGGCGAGGCAAGGGGTGGAACGGGAGGAGAAGTGCGCAGGTCGGAAAGGGCGGGTTGCGTACAGCCGGGAGGAGAAGCAAGCGATGATGTCCAGATTCATCGTGTCGAGAGGCGGCCCTGCTTTTTCCTGCTCGCGTTGGGCAGGTGATGGCAGAGGGCAGGTCGCCTATGAGAACAGAATGCGTGGAAATTCATTGTTCCGTCTTGAATCTTCCGAGATCACCTCGGCCGAATGGCTTGATGAAATGGGTCAAGGCATTGGGGATGGCTGGATGGCTGCAAAAACCAGACAAATCCCAGGATAATTCAGCAACGAACTATTAACTTTATGTGGAAGCTAAACTTTGGTGCCAGGTTTTTTATGTTTATGGCAGGGGTCTGCAACCATAAACACTCAAAGAGCCATTTGGACCCCTTTCCCTCAGAAAAGAAAACACCGGGAGCCAATAATTTTTAACAACCAGTGTGACTGGGTGGGTGTGGCCAACTTGATGGGTGTGGCCAACTTGACGTCACTCATTCTTACCCAGTCACATGATCTCCCCAGCCACACCCAGCCGGTCATTAGCAGAGAACAGGTTGTTAAATTATTTCTCCCCCTGCCCCCCCCCTCACCCTTTCCCTCCCAGCCAACTCTTGCCACACCCGGCCTTGGGTGTGTTGTTCACCTCTCTCTCTCTCTGTCTCTGTCTCCATCTTTCTCTCTTGCCAGGGGCAGTGGGGCAGGGTTGCATTGTGGCTCCACATCATAATGGGCTCCAGGAGGAGGTGGGGACCCCGTCTCCCCCATTGTGAAGCGCACTAAATTTCACTGTGCTGCGCAAGGCACTGTGAGAGCAGCTGGCAGGCCATGGAGGTGGCAACAGCTCTGAGCCCGAAGCGGTGGGCTTCTTTGAGCGCAACTGTACTGTGAAGAAGGCCAAATGCCATTGCCGCGGAAAGGCAAGTACAGGGGTGCTTTGCTCCAGCTCTGGAATATGGAGCGAGTCCATTCCCTGCTGTCACCCTTACCTTCTCAGGCCAGGCGAGGAGTGACTGGGAGGGGAGGGGAGGGGCCAGCCAGTGGTGGGATCAGCCAACAGGGAGCCGCAGCAGGGGGCCGAAAGAGCCGCATGCAGCTCCAGAGCTGCGGGTTGCCAACCCCTGGTTTATGGTTTTAATAGGTATATGTTATTATTGATATTGTCCTAATTATTGATTGGGAGCCACCCAAAGTTCAGTATAAGACAGGCAGCTATATAAAGGTTTTAAATAAAATAAATAAAATAAAATAATAAAATAAAATAACTGGTTATTATTATCATAATGACTACTTCATGTGGCAGCTGCTTCTGGGCACATTTTGGTGTGGCAGCTCCTACTGCGGAATGCCTGAAATCCGATTGAAGTGGGACTCAAAGAATCGGGGAATTCATCTTTGAAGTGGGAAATTTTTCATTTGCTTAAATTAAAAATAAAAATATTAATAAATTTTAACCAGCTAATCAGAGGGGTTTTTAAAAATAATTTTTAGTAGAGAAAAGGAAGGTAATTAAAGAGTTGTTTTAATTTCCTTAAGAATTGACTTCAATCAAAACTGCATGGTATTTGAAAGCAGCTAGGGCTGTGATGGCGAACCTATGGCACGTGTGCAGGAAGTGGCACGCAGAGCCATCTCTCTGGGCACGAGAGCCATCACCTGTTGCTCTTTCAGGTTCCGGCGCACTGGCCAGTTGGTCTTCATGTGCGCGGGAGCGCTGGTAACCGGAAGAGCAGCCACCCGGTGTGCATGCATGTGCTGGGCAGCTGCTCTTCTGATTCCTTGCATGCACATGCGCACCAGCCACCTGATCTTTTGGTTTATGGCACACGTGCGCGCGAAGACCAGCTGGCTGATGCGCATGCGTATGCGGAAACCGGTAGAGCTGCCTCCCTGCACACGCATGCGCACCGGGCGGCTGCTCTTCGCGTGCGCATGCGTGCAAGCAACCAGAAGAGCAGCCGCCCGGTGTGCGCATGTGCACCGGGTGGCTGCTCTTTTGGTTTCCGGCACGCACGCATGCGCGCACTCCCGTTTCGGCACTCAGTGCTGAAAAGGTTCACCAACACTGAGCTAGGGCATCAGTTGCTGACTTGAATGTAATGGTTCTTGGCATGTGGCATTTAAAAAGATGAACTGTATTTGATGATCACTAAATTACAGCAGCAGCTCTATTGTTCTGGTTTATCAAAGTTCCTGATCATTATTCCTTCTGGCTGTCCTCTGATAAGTGCCTAGAAAAGGCCAGCAGGAACTGTTTGCAAAACTGCTGCCCTTCCATTTGGTTAAGCTTGGTGACTGCTGGCCTTTTGCTTCAGCAAGAAGGCAGAATAGAATTCAAATGAAATGAAAAAAATAAGCACCCAAAGAGCTGTTCACATTTCCCCTCAAAAGTAGGATCTTTGGCCATATGATTCAGAAACTTTCCAGATTAAGAAGACTGCTATGTGGTCTTCTATCAGTAAGACTGGACTACATGTTACTTTTTGTCCTGACAAGTTTTGAAAACTGCATATCATCCTTGCTTGGTATTCAGCATTTTGTCGTCATGCACCAGTTCCTGGAGTAAATAGACAGAGATAATCATGGTGACTGGCTCATAGATCTGGGTATTTTAAATAATAGCTGTCCCATAGTTCAAGTATCCATCTGGGCCTCTGATGGAGGCTAACTACCTAAGAGCAGTTTTCAAGATCATGATCAAAGTCTTCTTGGAAAAGTGCAGTCAACAGATCTGTCATCCTAAGAAATGCCAGTTTTATATATGGAGTTTTCTTAGGTATATTGTACCGGTAGTTCTGGATTATACTGACTGGTGCCAAGCAAAATTAAATTACTTGAAGCGTTTTTTTCTTTGAGTTACTGGCTTGATTGTACTATGTTGGTTCCATCAACGTACTTGATTTGATCTTAATGTTATGTATATTTAATAACTTTTGTAACCAAGAAGGGGAAGTCAGATGCAAGTTGTACCATTGTAGGACATTATTTGATTAATGAAAGCACAGTGGCTATTAGGGTTCATCATAGTTCTATAAAGGACATTAACTCATCAAACACAGAGATTTTCTTTAAGGCATTCTTTTCTTCAAGGCAATTGATGTGATGTCTGTGTGCACAGTTCTAATTGTTCATTTCATCCCTTGTTCTTAGAAAGTTTTCACTGTTAATATTATCCTTCATTGCTCCTCCTTTTGTACCAAAGAAATCAAGGTTTTACTAAAGACTGCTGAACAACACTTACAGTATGCATTTGAATTTTTGTCTTTATTTATAACTAGGACAGGGGTGGGTTCCTCCCGGTTCGGACCGGTTCTCCTGAACTGGTAGCGGCCCGCTGCTAATGTCATGATGACGTCACCGAACCGGATCAGTCGGTGCCGGTCCGTGGGGGCTGGCATCTTTTTTTTGAATTTTTTTCGAAATTTTTTTGAAATTTTTTTTGAATTTTTTTTGAATTTTTTCCCCTTCTGAGCATGTGCAGAAGCCGACTTCCGGCACTGTGCATGCAGTCACCATCTTTTTTTTGGCTTTGGTTTTTGTTTTTGTTTTTTGGATTTTTTGTTACTGCGCATGCCACACATTTTGTCATACTGATGAAGTTATCTAGTTGGGTAATTAAACAACTGTAAGCAAACAACCAACCTCAGAGAACACCAAAGCCCCCACAATGTATACTGCTGGATTATACAAGTTCTGTATTCATTTAGTGACTTTTTCCTATTAAATGATTATAGCTATAGATGCATTGATACACCATTTTCTAGGCTATTTAGCAATTAATTTCTGGACTGTTTTTCTAACTCTGTAACAATTAGAAACTTCAATTGAGTTAAAAGAGCCATAGTTGTTCTTGCCACTTTCTTGGATCTTTGGATTTCATTAAACACTGCTGGAATTGGTTTAGATGCCAATGCCTGTTTTATATTTGAAATCTAAAGCTAGTTTAAAATAGAGTGCAGGACAAGGCGCCCCAGTCATGTTTTTGTCCTACAAAATACAAAGCTCCAGGACATTTCACAAGCTTCACATATGCAGTAAAATACTATCTGTTCTAAAAGAAGTACGTCATGTGACAGTAGAGGAAGGAAGGGGACTGTTTGAAAAAATCTAGTTCAAAAGTCTTTTGAATGCACAAACTGATTGTGTACTTCTTTGGATCCTAGCCAATAAAACTGCTGGTCATGCTAATGACTCAAACTGCTATCATACAACAGGCAATGCTACAGCGCCAACTTGAAAGGCAAATCCTATCTTCCCTTAATTCAAAACTGGCACACTGAACATTCAGGGAAGGAAAACAGACAAAGATCAAACAATCTGTTCTAAGAAAGAAATGCAAAGTTAGGCTAAAGCTGCAAATTGATACTGCAAATTTGGACATACTTTTTAAAAATAATTATTTGTGTTTGCATGCACACAATTATGCAGAAAAAGGCACCATTCTTAAAAAGCTTCATTTTTATTGTGTTTTGCTCTCCTCATACGCCAATCAATATTTTAGGCCATTTAAGTGCCTCTATGAAGTTCCTTATTCTATTCGACAAAACATTTATGCAATGCTGTTTCAGAACAAACAGACTGTACAAAAGTATAATATATTCAGGAGCATTATAAGAATAGCAATAGGAACCCAAGTTAGAAAACATAGGGTCTTTGTACAATCATAACCTGATGATAGATATAAAATTGCAGACTACAGGAACCAGGAGCACTACTCAGGTGACCCTGAGGACACCGATAAACTTCCAAGTGCTTCAACAACCCTCTGTCAAAGGAAAATTCTAATAAAAAATGAAGACAAACCACAAGCAATAAATCTTACTTTAAGATCAGAGGTTTATTGTTTCTAATAATTTGGAACAAAGACAGAAGCAAAAGATATAATAGATATAATAATAGTGCACTTACATTAACAAGCCATTGCAATGGGGTCCAGAGATATAGCAGTTCCTTCAAGGATTGTTGTTAGGCAAAGGACACAATTCTCATCTCAAGCCACATTTCTTATACCTTTTTTACTGACATACGCATTCCATAGTTTCACTTCCTTGTTCTTCCTTACTTTCTTACTGACCGTCACTTTCTGTAAACACCCGTGTACATTTGAAGCTCTCAGACACTTGTTACTTTCAGTTCCTCATTTCCCACCGTCTCATTCTTCCTGCTCTAAATATATCCGTACAAGTACATACTTTGCAGAAAATGCAGCACACAAGTCAGCACATTAGAAATATGTCTGGTACATTTTGCAATTATGTTAGTTTAAAACTTTGGTTCGGTGAGGCCTGCAAGCCCACTCCTAGGCCTTATTACCTTCAACTTTCCAATGGATATATTTCTCTTCTCTCACCTCTAAAAGGATGCAGATTACCAGCTGTCTGCAAGGAATATAAATCCTTCCATTCCCCACTATCCTGTCAGAGCTGAAGAAGCTTCTTGCACGAGAAGTGAAACATCTTCAAAAGAAAAAATAAGAAAGTCCAGTTGCCTCCTGAAAAAAAGCACCTTTGGGACAACCATGACCTGGATGACTGAGAATCTCTACAGACTGATAGATATAAAAGCAATGAAATGTGTTTGTTGAATGATTTAAAACGTAACAAGAATTGTTACTTTTCCCATGGACAATTAAATGTTCCATTTAAAATATAACCCTGGTGCATAGAAAGAATTAGAAATACTGTGTTGTTTGCATAGATGATCCTCTGTTATCCACAAGATGTATGTCTCCACCTCTCCTAGTGCCCTCCTTTTTACGGTAGTTATTTGGCAATTTTATTATTTTTTCTTACTTACTGATTCTACTTCTTGATATTAGAAATACATATTGATTTATATATCAGAAGCTTAGTAAAAATGGGTTGCAAGATATTCTGTCATGAAACATACTGTATTTGTAATATAATCGAACATGTATCATTTATACATTCCCCATTTTGAAATAGCTATTTTCTTATTTTTTTAATAATATGCATGCACAGTCTTCTATTTGTACATTGTACCTCTGGAAAATAGCATTATGTTTCTGTATTTTTCAGAAATGAATTCATATGCACATACTAGTGAAAACAAATAGTAACAGCATTCAAGGAATAGTTGAGTTTAAAACATGTTATATGAAGCAAGAAGCTTTTACTTAGCAATCATAAGCCATATGAAATTAATCTGGACTTTATAAGAGATTAACCATTCCATTCCTGTGGAAGCATTTCACAGAAATGTGAAGCCAGTAAATAGAACTTGAACTTAATCTCAAGATTTAACGGACTTGTTAAACAATTATGATGAGGGAATAGAAGGGGAACTCATCAAATTTGCAGATGATACTAAACTGGCAGGAATAGCCAACACCCCAGAAGACAAACTCAGGATCCAAAAAGATCTTGACAAACTTGAACAATAGGCCCTGTCCAACAAAATGAATTTTAATGTGGAGAAAAGCAAAGCTTTACATTTGGGCAGGAAAAATCAAAGGTATAAGTACAGATTAGGCGAGACCTGGCTCAAAAACAGTGACTGCAAGAGGGACCTCAGATTCCTAGTGGATGATCATTTGAATATGAGCCAGGAATGTGCAGCAGCATCCAAAAAAGCTAATACAATCCTGGGTTGTATAAACAGAGGCATATAATTAATCAAGATCACGTGAAGTATTAGTGCTGCTTTACAAAACCCTAGTAAGATCACACCTGGAATACTGGAACCAATTTTGGTCACCATACTACAAAAAAGATGTTGAGACTTTGGAAAAAGTTCAGAAAAGAGCAACTAAGATGATCAAAGGCCTGGAGACTAAACCATATGAAGAATGGCTGCAGGTTTTGGGTCTGGCTAGTCTAGAGAAAAGAAGAATTAGCAATAGCAATAGCACTTAGACTTATATACCGCTTTACAGTGCTTTACAGCCCTCTCTAAGCGGTTCACAGAGTCAGCATATTGCTGCCAACAATATGGGTCCTCATTTTACCCACCTCGGAAGGATGGAAGGCTGAGTCAACCTTGAGCCGGTGAGATTTGAACTGCCGAACTGCAGCTAGCAGTCAGCTGAAGTAGCCTGCAGTACTGCACTCTAACCACTGCGCCACCTCGGCTCTATAGGGGTGAGATAATAACCCTTGGGCCATGGCATTTGTTGTTTTATGGCAAGATTTTTGCTTTCAGCAGTTGTAGGTGCTCCATCCCTGGAGGGTTTCAAGAAG
>QLTV01003299.1:0-12544 GCA_003457575.1 Thermophis baileyi | reverse complement strand
CAGAGCCATATTAACAGCATCATCTGTCGATCTGTTTGCTCGGTATGCAAATTGCAGGGGGTCTAACAGTGGATCCGTGATGGTTTTCAAGTGGGACATCACTAGCCTTTCAAAGGTTTTCATAACTACAGATGTTAGAGCAACTGGTCTGTAGTCATTCAGTTCCTTGATGGAGGGCTTCTTCGGCACTGGGATGATAGTCGAGCGTTTGAAGCAAGAAGGAACATGGCATATCTCTAGTGATTTGTTGAAGATTTGGGTGAAGATGGGGGCCAATTGGTCAGCACAAACTTTTAAGCAAGAAAGAGTTATCTTGTCTGGGCCTGGTGCTTTTCCTGGCTTCTGTCTGTGAAATAATAATAATAATAATAATAATAACAAATAATAAAATAGATCTTGCACTTCCTTTTCTGTGATCACCAGGGGTTGTGAACCCAATGGGATGGGGTCAGTTGTAGGAGGTTTGGATGTTGTTGGTGTGTCTGGGATGGGGGCTGTTGATTTCTTTCAGTTTGGGAAGGAGTTTTGCCGTAACTGGTGATATTTTTAAGAGTTTTCCACATGTTTGCTGGTTCATTTGTTGAGAACTGATTCTTTAGCTTTTCAGAGTAGCTTCTTTTTGCTGCTCTGATCTCCCTTGTTAATACATTTCTGGCCTGATTGTACAGCATTCTATCACCTTTTCTGTAGGCTTCCTCTTTGGAACGACGTAGCTGTTTAAGTTTACCTGTGAACCAAGGTTTATTGTTACTGTATATTCGCAAGTTCCTGGTCGGTACATATAGGTCTTCACAGAAGCTGACATATGATGTTACAGTATCTGTGAGTCAGGGGTGGGTTCCGAAAATTTCCGCTACCACTCTGTGGGCGTGGCTTAGGGTTACACGTGCGCGCGCTCCCCCGGTGCAATTCTGTGTCCGCGCATGCTCAGTGACTATAATCTGCCCAAAACACAGCTGAGGAGCTGATCAGCTGTGCTTCGGGTGAAGAATAAAGGACAGCCTTCACCCGAGGGTGGGTGGGAGAGCCCTTCCAAAGCAGCAGCAGAAGAGCACAAACAGCCCAAAACGAAAAAAAGCTGCCCAAAATTCCCGGAAAAAAATGGTGGCGCCCACGGACCGGCACCGACCAAGGCGGGTCCACGCCGCCATCATGACATCACCAGCGCCTCGCTAACGGTTCGGGCGACCCAGTATGAACCGGGAGGGACCCACCTCTGCTATGAGCTCATCCAGGTCAGCTTGTAGCTTTAGCTTTGCCTCCTCAGTCCAAGTCCTCACTGATTTAATTGTTGGTTTACTGGTTTTAAGTCTTTGTCTGTAAGCAGGTACAAGGTGAATCATGCAATGATCAGAGTGGCCCACAGCTGCTCGTGGTAAAGACCAATAAGCATCTTTTAGTGTTGTGTAGCAGTGGTCTAAAGTATTCTTGCCTCTAGTGGGACAATTGACATGCTGAAAGTATTTTGGTAGCTCTTTCCTTAAGTTTGCCTTGTTTAAATCTCCCAAAATAATGGCCAGTGAATCAGGGTAT
This sequence comes from Thermophis baileyi, assembly GCA_003457575.1. Lineage (NCBI taxonomy): Eukaryota > Metazoa > Chordata > Lepidosauria > Squamata > Dipsadidae > Thermophis > Thermophis baileyi. The sequence goes on along the minus strand of QLTV01003299.1, from coordinate 11,011 downwards.
TTGGCTTCAGCCTCCATAATCTGATCAGCTAGAGTTCTTAATGCTTTGTTTACACAGGCTTCTGGAGGAATATAGACCGCAATTAGCAATTAGTAGAAATGAAGTAAACTCTCGAGGAGAATAAAAGGGTTTGCAGTTGATAAGTAAGGACTCCAAGTTTTCATCACAGAATTTTTGTATTCTAGTGATGTCCTGAGACCAGCTGTTGTTGATATATATACATAAGCCTCCTCCCTTTTGTTTTCCTGATGATTCTGCAATTCTGTCTGCTCTATGTATCTGAAAACCTGGAATTTGCATGCTGTTATCATCAATATTCTCATGTAGCCAGGATTCAATAAAGCATAGGGCAGATGCATTGAAAAATCAGAATTGCATCTGTTTAAAAGGAATATTTAATCCATCTTATTAGCAAGTGAATGTAAATTGGATAGGAAGATTGAAGGGAGCGGTTTTTTTTAATTTCCTCTATTCCTTAGCCTATTTAAAATTCCCACCCTTTTATCTCTCCTCCTTCACTGTCTGCGTTTGCTTTTGGTGATCCATAGTTCCGGGGAATTAGCTTCTTCCTGTGTTAGAATCTCCTCCGCGTTTGTAAAGACAGGGGGGAGGTGAGGTTACAGAGAGCTGCTTCTTAAAGAAACATTGCTTAATTCTTAGCAGATGGTCTCATGAGTATGAAATCCGTAGAGAATCGCAGAGAATAATAAAAAATTGTTGTGTTAATCCTTGCTTATCTGGTTGTGAATTGCTGGAGATGAGGTGTTCTGATCTTTTTTCTTCTACTTTAGCTTCTTTTATTCTCTCTTTTGAATAGTGTGTAAATGTTGTTTATCTCCATGTGCCTGTTGATGGCTGAATTCCAAGATACCAGGAATTCCCTAGCATTTTTTGGATTGAGCTTGGTCTAGGATGCTCACAGTTTCCCAGTTGAAACTATGGTTAATTCTGTTGTGTGCTGTGAAATTAAGGAGTTTTTATGATGCCTTCTGATTGATAGTGGATGCTCTCTGTTAATCTTCTGGCTGACTGCCCCACATAGCAGTGTTGCAGTTCTTACACTGTATGCTGTAGATGACTTCTGTTTTTTTCTTCTTGGGCTATTGGATCTTTTGATTTACTAAAGAATATTTTGGAAGGCTTTAGTCTGTTTGTGTGCTATGGAGATGCCATGTGGTTGTTGGTTGTTTTGGAAATGTTTTTGGTATATGGCAGTGTTACCTTTTTCATAGCTTGTGTTGTTTGTGCTGTAGTGGGTTGGGTGGTAAGACACTTTTTGATAAAGTTGTGTGTGTATCCATTTTGTTGGAAAATGTTACATATGTGGTCTGTTTCATCTTTCTGGTGTTCTGGCTTGCTGCAGTATGTTTGCGCTCATTTGAATAATGTTCTTACACAGCTCCTCATGTGAAAGGGTTGGGTTGTTACTTTAGTAATGGAGCACTTAGTTAATGTGGGTGGTTTTATGATAGACTTGTGTTTCTCATTTGCCGCATTTCCTCTGTTGATGAAGATATCCAGGAAGGGCAGTATGTTGTTATTTTTTTCTTCCCTTGTGAATTTTATCCCTTTGAAGATGTTGCTGATTCTCTAATTCTCTAGAGAACAACTTCTCTAGTTGTTCCTTTTTTATTGTGGCAAAGGGGATGTGTCAGGCCTGCCTCTGTTCAAAACCCAAGAAAGAAATCCCCCAACTCCATTGAGATAGAGAAGAGATACTTTTACTGAGTTTGAAATGATAGTAGAAAAAGCAAGGCAAGATCTGATTTAAAACACGAGAAAGTTACAGATTGAAAGTTTCCCCAAATCCCTCCCCACCCCCAGGGTCCAGTGCTGAGGGTCCAATCAATGTCCAATATGATGTTGTGTGAAGCTCATCTTCAGGTATTACACCCATCTGGAGTCCTAGGATGGTTGGCCTTGACAGGGTGTAAACAACTCCACTCAGCAGCGCAATAATTCTTGAGAGCAAACCTCCCTTTCAGTTCACATGGGACTTTGCCTCACCAGCTCACTTCCCCAACCCAAATGCCATGTCCCCCCTCCCCATTACTATGGCAGCCAATAGCAAGCATGCAGCAAAGTTGAAGATCTGGCTGACAGGAAGTTTAATTAAGCTGTTTGCATGGGAACCCGTTAGAATTAGCTTTCCTACTTCCGTTTCCATGCCAGCTCAGTAAATTGTACTCTTGGAAAATGAAACTGCCCCAGGAGTCTTTATTTGCTGAATGAACTGCGTGGGATGGTTGACAATAATTAAATACCTCCTTTTCCCCCGGCTGTCCCATACTTTATTTCCTCCAATCCACTATGTTCATTTTACAGACTCTACTTTCCCAGCTGGTTGACCTTGCGATGTTGGCATAGCTGTAAGCTTCGAGTCGGTACTCTTGCATTCCTTTGGCCCCCACTCTCAATATGTCCCTTACATTCCAATCATTCCCTTCCTCCATTGCTTCTTGTCTGGCTATGAGTGAGATTTGCACTGCGAGCCATGCTTCACCCATGACAGGTGTTGTCTACATACTGGATCCATACTTTTGGTTCTATGCATGGGAATGCTATAGTTTCTAGACACTGCATTGCAATCTCTGCTATGTGTCCTGAGAGTAGTGATCCCATAGGTGTTCTGCATGGCTGTTGGGCTGATTTGTTGGTATATTTTTCCATTAAACTGAAAGTAGGCAGTGAGGCAGAGGTTGTTAAGGTCCATGGTTCTGAATATTTCAATATTAGTGTATTTGGTTAGGTTGTGTTATGTTGTGTAATACTACTGCCGTGGGTTCTTTAGTTAGTTCTGGGTCTATGAATGTATGCTGTGACATCAAATGAAACCATAACCTCATCTTTTTCTATTATTAGGTCTTTGATTTTTCTGGAGGAACAGTAGTGGTGAGTTGATAGAATACCCATTCTCCTGTGTCAGATGTCCAAGCTTTTTAAAAGTACTTTAACTATGTTATATATTGGACTCCCTGGTAATAATACAATTGGGCAAAGAGATATGTTGGGCTTCTTTATTTTAGGGCATCAATAAGATCATGGGAGGATGGCTCCCCTGTTTTTCATCCACCACTGTTCTTTTGTGATTTGACCATTTCTGGTTAGGTTGTTAAGTGTTTTCTTGATCAGGATGTCTAGTTTCTATATTGGGTTGGTGTTTACAGGGATATAGGTTTCCTTGTCTTCCAGTAATTCTTTGGCTTTTTATATGTGTTATGTCCATGATAACCATGATACAGTCTTTGTCTGCTTGGAGGAGGAGGATGGTTAGTCTTTCTTTAGATATTTGAGGGCTGCTCTGTCCTCTGCTTTGAGTTGGTTCTGCTTCTGTGTTCTAGTCTAGGGAGTGATTGTCTGCTTTATGTTTTCTTGGGTTTCTGTGTCAAGTCCTGTGGTTTTAAATGCTGCTTCTAAGGCTGCAAAGAGTTCTAATTGATTAGCAATCTCCTAGTCTGAGCAAAAGGATAAATATACTAGATTGTATTTATAATGCTGAAAAAAAGTGAAATCCCCATATTCTGATGTATTTTGCTGGCCATTTAGATACAGTAATTGAAAATTGTATGCACTTGTATTCATATTTCTATCAAATGACTTGACAGAATATAGCTTTTTAACACACACAAATTCTCTGATAAATTCCATAGAAGTGCTGACTGAGCTGACAATTTCCTATTGCACCAACACTTTATACTATCAAGCCATAAAATAAAGTTGCTATATGCAATAATAGGTGTTACTCCTTAGAATTTTAAAGGGCATATTGATAAAAAAAAGTAAAGTGCCTGCTTCTGGGCAGCAAATATTTACAATGTTATTGTAAACACTGGTGGCACAGTGGTTAAAGTGCAGTATTGCAGGTAAACTCTGCCCACAGCCTGGAGTTTGATCCTGATGGGGCTCAAGGTGGACTCATCCTTCCATCCTTCTGAGATTCATAAAATGAGGTCCCAAATTGTTGGGGGCAATATGCAAATAATGCTCTACATTGTAAACTGTTCAGAGAGTGCTGTAAAGCTCTATGGAGTAATATATAACTCAAAATATTATTGCTATTGCTATTATTATTAAAGCAACAGGTTTCATATATTTAATTTACCATTATGTAGTTGGTGCTATAAATGAAAGAAAAAAAAGAATGTAGATTATTTCCCAGAACACTTTCCTGGAAGGATGTTTTGAGTGGTCCCCCCCCCCTATATTTTTCTTGTTAGTTTCCAATGTAGCTGAATTTGCCAGTTATTGTTCAGGAAACACCTGAATAAATTCCACCAGAGGGCAACAAAAGCTTAGAAAAAATGATTTTGCACACTGCAAGTTCAAGGAGGAAATCAAATAACATTTTTATAAAGAGTAGCAGAGATTGGCAGACTAAACATCAGTGCTTTTTGGAGGCTGCAGTGACAACAAGATGGATGTTTTAAATTTCTCCATTTCAAGAACTGAGCAGATCTTCGCATGATACTGCATTCCCCTTCCATTCGTCCCGTCCCTGTCCCCCCCCCACTACATTCAGATATCGTTATTTAGACTTCGCAGGGAACAAGCCATTCTTTTTCCTCTCTCTAGTGGCTTTGAATATTAACCATGTCTACTACTATCAGAACATGATGTATGTTTCTGAATGCCCTGTGTCAAATCATGAGGAAGTGTGGCTGTTCCTTCTACAAGTACAATAATTTTCTGCACTCAAGGAATGGCAAACCCTCATGTCAGATTTGTTATCATGCAGAAATACAGAATTGCAGGTGAATATCTTGCATATCATTACCATCAATCTTAACAAGTTTCCTTTGTGTTAAAAAGATACTTTCTGAAGTAGCAAATCATAAAGTAACAAACCCATTAGGAGAATTTGCACTGAGCCACAATATAAATAGGAAGTGTTAGAAAAAAAATCAGTCTTCATTTGATGTCTTATGAACAAAATGCATCTTTAAAGGTATTTGTTTGGAGGGTAACCCTGCCAAAATTGCATCCAATGTTAATGATTTGTACACCAGAACATAGATCTGTAGCTTAACCTCATCTCAAATCTAAACACTCTACCTCTGTCCTTCCTAGCTCAATTTGGATTCCACATCACATACTTTCTTCCCATGATGCATCATGTTCCCCACTGAATTAGGCAGAGCTAACTCATCCAGTCTGAGAGAATCCAGATGACCACAAGATGGCAGGAGGGGGAAGGAGAGAGGGGGGCGGTGTTTTGTTTTTGGGATTTTTTTTTTGTTTTATTTTTATTTTTTGTTTTTTTGGTATGTGCTGCTTGTTAAGTTTGGGTGAAGAATGGAGTCGAAGCCGATCAAGTAACAAACTCTTTATTCAGCCTCAAAACAGCTACATTGTAATAACTACTAAACTGGCTGCAGGCTGGCAGAACTCTTTATAGAGAGCTGTCAGCCGTTAGCCAACGGGTTTAAACTATTTGCCCGCACTACTGTTAGCCAATAGATTTAAACTATTTCCCCGCACATAGCGCGGACCGGAGTGAAACCTTCTGCCCACGCACATGCATACACAACACTCCTCCCCACCAAGCTAGAACCTTCGGTCCCCAGTCCTTATGCTACAGGCGTAGTCTTCTAGGTAAGCTGGTCGGTGGAGATTGTGCGTTGACTTGTGGTTCTCCCCTATTCTTGGTGAGTCCTTGTAAGTCACCCTCATTCACGAAGAGTTGGCGATGGGAGCAGATGGGTTGTTGGAGTCCTCCTGTGGAGTCGCCTGGGCGGGGCCTTCCTCTAAAGTCAATCTCAGTGGCGGCAGGGTGGCAGCAGCAGGTGTCTCGCTTGTCATGGGACTCCGCCCCAGAGGTAACGGTGCTCGGCTCTCTCGCTCGACCCGTCCTTCAGCATTGTATTGTGGAGTTGTCTCGTCCGGTCTGCTGTGGTCGGTGGTTCCCAGGTGGCTCCGGAGCTGGTTGATGTGGCGGCGCCACACCCAGCCGTCTTCTAGCTCTACACGATAGGAGCGGGGGCTGGTTACTTACATAACTTGGGCTGGCAGCCAGGTGGGGCAGCCCATGTAGTTTCGGGCATATACCCGGTCACCTTCGGTAAAGGTTTGGGCTTGGTTGTGCCCGTTGCTGGGCACTTCTGTTGAGTAGTCGGGGTGCACTCTGTCCAGGTTGGTTCGCAAGCGGCGGCCCATGAGGAGCTCTGCTGGGCTCCGGTTGGTTGTGGTGCTGGGTGTGATGTGTTGCATTAGCAGGTATCTAGTAATTTTCTCCTGCCAGTCCCCTGGGCCCATTCAGGCCAACACCTCTTTTGTGGTGCGCACCATTCTCTCTGCTTGTCCATTGCTGGCGGGATGGAACGATGCAATGAGGGCATGGCATATTCCATTGCTTACCAGGAACAGTTCGAACAGGGTGGCAGTGAATTGTGGGCCATTATCCGACACTAAAATATCCGGTAACCCATGGGTCGCGAACAATCTTTGTAGTGTTCTGATAACGGCATCTGTTGTGGTGGATTTCATCAGTGCCACCTCTAGCCACTTAGAATACGTGTCGACCATGACTAGGAAAGTTTGCCCACAGACCGGCCCCACAAAGTCGATGTGCACCCGGGACCATGGTGTCTTTGGTGTCTCCCATTCCCATGGCAGTGCTGCTGGGGGCATTGGCCTTGATTCCTGGCACGGCTGGCACGATGCTACTCATTCCGTGATGTCCCTATCCAGATTGGGCCACCACATGTAGCTGCGGGCCAGTGCCTTCATCTTTACGATTCCGGGGTGGCCTTCATGCAATTTCTCTAACAGGGGCTTCCTTAGCTTCTGGGGAATCACTATTCGGTTTCCCCACAGTAAGCAATCTTTTTGGACGGACAGTTCATGTTGCCTGGTGTAATACGGCTTGAACTCCATGCTTACTGGCTCCGTTGAAGATAGCATTCTGAAAAAGAATGCTATCGGGGCCTCACGACCATCTGGGAAATGGTGGCTCAGAACAGCTCCGACCCCAAAGGGTGACGCATCGCAAGTCAGGACTAGTGGCAGGTTCTTGTTGTATTGGACGAGAACGCTGTCCGAAGAGATTAAGTTTTTAACTCCGACGAATGCTGCTGCTTCTTTCTGGCCCCAGGTCCATGCCGCCTTCTTGTCTAACAGATGATGAAGAGGTTCTGCAACAGACGCTTTATGCCGTAGGAACACACTGTAAAAGTTAAGGAGCCCCAGACACGTTTGGAACTCTGTCTTGTTTTTTGGCGCCGGCACTGCTTTAATTGCCCTTATTTTCTCCTGGGTGGGGTGCAATCCAGAGGCGTCAATTAGGTATCCCAGGAATTCATCTTGGTCGACCCCTATCTTGCACTTCTCCTTTTTGACTTTAAGACCAACTTCCTGGAACCTTTGTAGGACTGTCCGTAGTCAGTTGAGCAGCTCGGGTTTGTTTGTGGCTGACACTAGTACGTTGTCAAAATATGGGACGACCCCGTGATGCCATGTGATAGGCACTCCATCAAACTTTGGAAAAGCCCTGGGGCCACACTTACCCCAACCTGCAGCCAGCGGCATCGGAAGGCTCCCCGGTGCGTTATGATCATCTGGGCCTCGGCTGTGGTGTCATCCACGGGGAGCTGTTGGTAGGCTTGGGCAAGGTCTAGCTTGGCAAAGATCTTACCCTCGCCTAGGGAATGCAGTAGGTGTTGCACCACGGGTACCGGATATGTGTTTTGTTGTAAGGCTTTATTGAGGGTGCATTTATAGTCTGCGCATATCCACACCGAGCCATCTGGCTTGACCGGTATGACTATTGGGGTCTCCCATCTGGCATGGTTGACGGGCTCCAGTATGCCTTGCTGGATGAGCTTATCCAGCTGTTTGTCTACTTTAGGTCTCAATGCAAAGGGCACTCTTCTTGGCTTAAGCCTGATAGGAGCCACTTGGGGATCCATGTTAAATGAAATGGGGGTGCCTTTGTATTTCCCCAGCGCTCCCTCGAACACCTCTGAAAATTCCTCACAAGTCTTTAGTGGTTTGTTCACTTATTGAGTTCATGCCAGTGATTCCCAACCCCAGGGATGCAAACCAGTCCAATCCTAGGAGGCTAGGCAGCATGCTGTCTACTACGATCAGCTGAAGCAGCCCAGAAAACTTTTTAAAACTCACGTGGAATGTGCCGCTTCCGAGAATGGGAATGCTATTCCCTTGGTAATCCCGAAGGTGGATGTGGCTGCAGCTTAGCCTTTTCTTTGTGATGTGCGACACCAGTCTTTGTAAAGTCTTCCAGGAGATGATGGTTGTCGCCCACCCGGTGTCCACCTCCATCTTGCATGGAGAGCCCTCAATGCTGACGGTGACGTGGATCTTGTTGGCTCTTGGGCCGCTGGTTTGTTGGCTTATTGTTTCCGTCTGGCATGTGTCGGTGTAGGTTGTAAAGCAGTCGTCTTCATAACTCCGTTGTTTGGGGCTCGGTCTCCTTGGTCCTGTTTGTTGTGGTTTGGTGCTTGTATGCGGTGGTGTGTAAGGTGGCGGGTAAGGCTGCACGGCAAACTCGAGCCAGGTGCCCCTTTTTGTCATACCATTGGCAAACTGTGTTTTTGTATTTGCACATGGCTCGGGGGTGATTCCACCCACAGCCTATACAAATTGATGGCGGCTTCCTCTCAGTGGCCATCTTGTGCCCCTTGTTTCCCTTTAGCCGATGTTTGTTCCCTTTAGCCGATGGATGTTCTCACCCTCTTCCTCTTCTGTGGATTCGCTCTGGTCAATCTCCTCGTGATGGACCAACCCCATTTTCCACGAGGTCGATGGTCTGTTCGACCTCTGTATTTCCTCCGTTGAACAATTGGAGGTCTCGGCAGCTAGGGCTTCTTCCATCGCCGTTGCCAGCGTGAGATTGTGCTTGGCGAGGAGGCGCCGCTGGAGTTTAATGTCCCTCAACCCACAGACCAGTCGGTCCATGAGAGCCTCGTCTAAGTCACGGAATTCACAATATATGGCTGTTTTTCGGAGTGCAGCCATATAGCTGTTAATGGATTCACCTTCTGCTTGGTTCCTGTGATAGAACGCATGCCTTTGGGTGATTCGAGATGGCCTGGGTGCATAATGTTCCCAGAGTTTTTCTTGAATGGTAGTCCAGGATGCTGTCTGCATCGATTGCGGAGCGATTAGAGCTCTGGCCATCTCAAACGTTTCCTTGCCGCAGTAGCTCAGGAACAGTGCACTTTTTCTTTTTTCTTTTAGTTTTTTCTTTTTATTTACAAAATACAAAATAAACATTCATCCATCAGCAGTGTGTCGTCTGGTTACAACTCTTCTTTGTGACATCCTCTTTCAGTATCTTATCTTCATTTACCTTGTTCACATTATACATTTTTATTCTTATTTCTTATAATCTATCAATTATTTTATTTATTTATCTTAATATATATCTTTTTATTTTAATCTTCAATTCCAAAGCCTTTTTTTATTCTCCAACCATTTATAAAATACTTCCCAAATTTCATAATATTCAGTTTGTTGCTTCTCTTTAATCTCTAAAGTCAATCTATTCATTTCTGCACATTCTAATATTTTCCTTATCCCCTCCTCATCACTAGGAATCTCTCCACTTTTCCACTGTTGTGCAAATACAATTCTAGCTGCTGTTAATATATGTATAATCAAATATATATTAGCTTTTTGATATATTTCCGGTAACATTCCTAACAGAAAAATTTCTGGTTTCATGTCCACATGTTGTTGTGTCATTTCTTCAAACCATTTCTTAATTTTTATCCAATACTTTTTGGCTTCTTCGCACGTCCACCACATATGATAGTAGGATCCTGGTATTTGATGACATTTCCAACATTTCTCTGATTTATCCTTAAACATTCTTGCCAATCTCACCAGTGAGAAGTGCCATCTGTAAAACATCTTATACAAATTCTCTTTATATGCAGTTGACATTTATCCCTTATAAATAACTATACAGTTTTTTTTTATTAATCTTTCTTCGGTTCCTGTTAGGATTTTATCTAGTTCTGTTAATTCCGTATAAAAACCCTGTTGTTTAACATCTTTCTCATATCTAGATTGTATCTGCATATATGTATACCATGTTATATTAATCCCTTTCTCCCTTAATTCTTCTTTGGTTTTGAGTCCCCCTTCTTCATTTAAGATATCTTTATATCTAACTATTGTTCCTGTAATATTTGGATGGGTCAATGCTTCCATTGTTGAAAGCCAAATTGGTACTTTTATATAATATTGTCCTTTAACCTTCTCCCACACCAATAATAAAGCATTTCTTATATAATGTCTCTGAAAATATCCATGTATCTTATTTTTTCCATACCATAAAAAAGCATGCCAGCCCAATTGTAAATCATGCCCTTCCAAAATCAATAACCTTGTGTTCCTCAATACGATCCACTCCTTCATCCATGTCAATGCTGCAGTTTGATAATATAGTTCCCAATTTGGTAGTGCAAAGCCTCCTCTGGTCCTTTTATCTTGCATTATCTTCAAACCAATTCTTGCCTTTTTCCCTTGCCAAATAAACTTATGAATTATCTTATTTAATTCCACAAAGTATTTCTTTTACAATGTTATCGGAATTGTCTGGAATAGAAATAATAATCTTGGCAATATGTTCATTTTAATTGTTGCCACTCGTCATATCAATGATAATTGTAAATTTTTCCAATTTTTCCAGATCTGTTTGTAGTTGTTTCAACAATTTATAATAATTGTCTTCTTTAATTGTTACACATCTTGCTGTCAACTGAATTCCTAAATATCTCACTTTTTTTACAATCTGAATGTCCACCTTCTTCACTAATTCTCTCTTTTGCTTGTCCGTTAAATTTTTAACCAGTATTTTAGTTTTTTCTTTGTTTATTTTCAAACCTGCCACTTCTCCATATTCTTCTATTTTTTCCACTAGTTTAGGTCCTGCTGTTACTGGATCCTCTAATATAAAAACTAGGTCATCCGCAAACGCCTGCAATTTATATTGTTCTTTTTTAATCTCCATACCTTTTATCTCTAAGTCTTGTCTTATACTTCTGTT
>QLTV01003298.1:998601-1021611 GCA_003457575.1 Thermophis baileyi | reverse complement strand
CCCCCCACCTCCGACCCGCACAAAACGACCCCGAAGGGGGAGACTCTCTTCAGCAACATTGCACGTTCCTTGCACGTATCCGGCCCAGGGGCCGTAGTTTGAGGACCCCTGATTTAGTGCAATATAAAAAATGCAAATAATTTTTCTGCGGACCACCAAAATTTTCTCATGGACCACCAGTTGGTGACCGCTGATCTAGAAAACCATCTATCAGGGAATACTTTAATTCGAATTCTTGCACTAAATGGAGGCTTGGACACAATGACATGAATTTTTTTCTTTTTTATGACCCTGTAATCCTTTGCTTCATGGGTGGGGTCAGGGTGACTGAATGGAGCTGAACATTTACTGGCTGGATGCCCTTCTTGAATAGCAATAGCACTTAGACTTATATACCACTTTACAGTGCTTTACAGCCCTCTCTAAGCAGTTTACAGAGTCAGCATATTGCCTCCAACAATCTGGGTCCTTATTTTACCCACCTCAGAAGGATGGAAGGCTGAGTCAACCTTGAGCCTGGTGAGATTTGAACTGCCAAATTGCAGGCAGCCGGCAGGCAGCAGAAGTAGCCTGCAGTACTGCACTCTAACCACTGCGCCACCGAGGCTTCCAAATCTAGGATTCTATATCCCCGAGTTTAGAGCAAAAAAAAAAAAAGTAGGTCCATACTTAGTGCAGCATTAACATAGTTTCAAGGTTGCAATGAGTGAATTCCATCCATCCTCTTAGTTTTTTTTCTATTAACTGTTAAAATTGAGTATTCATATTTTGTGCTCGGGTATTTTGCAGGTGCACTACCTGTCTTGCTGCTCATCATCTTCCTGGCTAAGGTAACAGAGATAATCCAAGATTGGGACTAAAGGAAATCTCATCTTCATACAAAGGCTACTGACTCTGAACTTTATGGCTGCCACATAAGCTGTTGGGCAGACATAAATTGAAAATGTATTGTCATAAAAATATTTATGGAGTGGTCACAGGTAGACTATGTAAAATTATATGCCAATGCCTAATATAATATTTACATGTACTTAAAATAAAATAAAGAGAATAACAGAGTTGGAAGGGACCTTGGAGGTCTTCTAGTCCAACCCCCTGCTCAGGAAGGAAACCCTATACTATTTCAGACAAATGGTTGTCCAATATCGTAAAAACTTCCAGTATTAGAGCATCCACAACTTCTGGAGGCAAGCCGTTCCATTGATTTGTCAGCTCCTGCAGAATTCATTTAGAACACCTGTGTAGTTGAATATTCCTCTCTTTCTTTGGGCTTAAACTTGGAATCCATTGGACTACAGTAATGTTCCATATATTATGTTCATTGGAGATAATACGGTAGTAATTACAGCATATGTATGTTGCTTTTTCCACTGACTTTACTGATTCACTTAATGTTTTTCAACATGTTTTTGCTTGTGCCTCCTATTGGAAGGTGTGATGTTAACCGAATCAGCTTATATTGCAGGTTCTGGATTTTTTTTTCACTTTACTTTTTTAAAATGACTTAAATTGATTGAGAATTTTTCTTGCCCTCTTCTGTCGTTTAAATCCCAGCATAGGGACTCTGATGGTCTTTCCTTTTCCAAGAGACCAAGGGAGGCAGAAGAGGATGGGAAGAGGAATATAGTAAGACAATTCAGAGAGGTCAGAGTAAGGTCTGGGACCGAAGCGATTGTGAATAAGAATGCCTCAAATAAAATGTCTTTTCTGCTGTGAATTCCTTAGCCCCTTGTTAGGGTTATAACCTGCTTTTTATTGGCCTTGGTTTTCTGTGACCTGCTGCTTAGCTTGATGAACAAACCACACAGAGTGACCGTTCACATTAGACATGGGGACTGGGGATCTCAAATGGGGGGTGGGTGGGTCAGGAAAAGTAACTTGGGAGTGGGGGAGGTCGCTCACAATCTTAAAGCTGTTAAGGTTTGGAGAGCAAAGGATTCCAGCTTTGCCTGCGTATATCTGGCAGAACAGGAATCAAAGCTCCATTTTTGAGAGTTGGCTAAACCTGTAGGGCTTAGCATTAGCCTATCTTAGAGGATTGTTTTAGGACTCACTGAAAGAAGAATTTAAAAGTTGCTGATTTGCTAGCATGAATTTGAATGTCTTTGAGCTTTAGAGTCAAGAGCCTCACAGATGACTTTGAGTTGGGAACTCATATACAAATTTATTAAATAAATATATATGAAATAAACTAGAATGGCACCTGGGTATCCACAGAAGAGGGAAAACCAGGAGTTTGATGATCTTCTTATATGCATGCAATGCATTTCAATGCTCTTGATACCCCTTTGAGGATGCTCCTGAATCTGGCACGTTCAAATGTTGATTTCCCTTTATTTTTACATTATGTTGATAGAGAAGATTTGTGTTGCTAAATGAGAGAAAGCAAATCTACCCAATTTTCATTCCTCATCATTTTGTATTTCTGAATTTGCAACCATGGGTCATAATGTTTTGTGATTTAAATCTTCCATCCAACTTTTCACAAGCTGGAATATGTTGCCCCAACTATATATAATAGGTAACCCGTTCCTAAAGCCTTAGCAGCAGTAAATGGAATATATCTGCCAATTTCCAAGGCATTAGATATATACAGGAAGTAATAAAAGAAATCAGAGAATTCTTTGAAAATCTGAATGGCTTATAGTTGCATGAATGTGACAAAGGCAGCAATACTTTGCTGATCCCAAAGAATGTTTTAACAAGATAAAGTATGACCTTTAGAATACCAACTTTTGTTGGTTTGAAAATAGGTCAGATTTCAAGGCACAAGAAAATGTGGTTATTGATTCTAGAGTCCAGAGTAGAAAATTCACTTCCATTCTTTTCAGAGCAATTGCAAGTTGATATAAATAGTTATTCCAGATTTGGTGGGGATTGTTTACTTGGCAAGAGATTATGAATAATGGGAAACACATAATATTATTTCATTTGCTTGGAGTGCTTGTAATTGTAGATATGGTTTTAGGTTTTATTTGTTTATGGAAGGTTTTTTTTTTATGCCCCTGAGAATCCATTGGAGTTAGGCAGCTATAATAAATTTTAATAATAATATCAATAATTGGAAAAATATGTGAGACCGAGACATTTTGAAATCTTGATAAGGGGAAGAATCTAAGAAAGCCACAAGTGACTTCTCATTATGAGCAATTAAATCTTAGTGTAGGAGTGATGTTGGGAGCTAGAATTTCTTAAGTCAGGAATGTTGGTTATGTCAACACTTGTCATTTTTCTCATTCCGAGGCTGAGGTGGAAATGGAAAAATACCCATTAAGCTTTGCAAAAGGCACAAGAAGAAAAACACTCAAATTAAACTGCCATGGATATAAGAAGGATCAGTACATTCATGGGTATGGGTTTGTGTTTGTATCAAAATAGTTGAGATGGTGGTTAAAGGTGATGTCACAAGTATTCAGAAAAGGGACAGGGCTTTGACTGTACAGTTCTGATTAACAAATTGACTTCTTTTTACCTTCCACCCTCTTGTCCACATCATTTTGACTGTGTAGTCAACTACTTTAAAGTGGTTTCATCCTAAATCTAGTCATACTGTGTCAGATATCTAAAAACCTTCTGTGAAGTTCAGTCCAAAGAGCCTGAAAATAAATATGTATCAGGAATGGACAACCTGTCATTGCCTAGATCGATGTTTCTAACGCCGGGCAAGTTTAACATGAGAAAATTTTAAACTCCGAGAGTCCCCCAGGCAGCATCTTAAAATGGCTGAACAATAGTCTTGATCAGTGGTGAAATCCAATTTTTTTTACTACCGGTTCTGTGGGCGTGGCTTGGTGGGCATGGCAGGGGAAGGGATTCCAAAAATTCTGAAGCCCCTTTGGTTCCTCATCCAAATGTATGCCAAATATATTCATCTCTATGGTAAAAAAAATAGTGTTGTACTTGATAACATGTACATTTCTTGTGAAAAGCTAACACCAGCTGGATCAGAACAAAGCCCATCTTAGTACCATATATCTTTCTCCTGCTGTTCTGTTACTTGGAACTTGGAGGTAGCATTGAACCTTCAAGGCCAGCAGCCTTTTTAGGAACTTGGTCTTCATGAAGTGATTAAGAATGAGAAACAATCATAAAAAGCCCTTGCTTGTAAAATGGAAGGAAACTTAAAATGCATAGGGGTGTGTGTGCATGCACACATGCACTTAACATTTAGACCAAGAGCATACAAAACTCTAAACCACTAGAACAGAAGTCTCAAATCTAGAATGGTACATCCAATGCTTGTGTTTGGATAGCAGAAAATATTCACAGGGATTGTAGGACAATGTGAGATCATCAAGAAAAGATAGAACAATAGCAATAGCAATAGCAATAGCACTTAGATTTATATACCGCTTCATAGTGCTTTACAGCCCTCTCTAAGCGGTTTACAGAGTCAGCATATTGCCCCCAACAATCTGGGGCAATACAGTTCAGTTCAACACTTTTTCAAGATAGAGACATAGCTTTCAATCTGTTTTCTCTTCTGTAGCTGATAATAATTAACTAGCTCACTTATTACCGGTAGTCTTTTGGGGAGAAGCATCAACCATGCCATTAATCGGCCTGTCATAAAAAGTAATTGAGTGTTAAGTCTCTTGCTCCTAGAGAAAAATGTTTTAAAGAAACAAAAAAGAATTGTAGTTGGGTTAATGAAAATATATTGAATGAATTGTTTTACAAAGTTACAATTTAGATTATTTGAAAATAATATTCATGTGATAATTCATTGTAGAACAGGTTTGCCTAACTCGCTATATATGACAACTACTTTGAATAACTGAAGTGGCTTTTTGTAAATGCAAGTTCTGAAGTTGTAAATGTAGCCTGATCAGCTATGCATGTCCCCTTATAAATATTTCATACTGACCATGGGAGTATCAGTTTCTTGGATCAAATTGGTCATTTTTTCTCTTCTTGGCTGCAGTAAGAACATTTGTTGGCCTGATTCTGTGTTTGAAATGTACAGATCGGCCAGATAGAAAAAAACATTTTTTTCTTCCAAAGAAGCTGCCTTGAGTCCTTATATAACAAAATACAGAGTATAAATTTCATAATAAAAGGATTTAAAATGCTATCTGGTTGGGAAGGGGAAGAGAGTCCCAAATCTCTTTCAGCTCTCACTTCAGCACTACTGCTCTGCTTAAAATGTCAAGATCAATAAGAGAGCATTTAAGGTTGCCCAAATAATCTGCTTTAATTGACCAATTATTTGTTTTTTTAATATAAAATGGCTGATTTAAATATAAGAATGGTGTATAGGAGTGCCTTTACCTTTCTCAGGTTTTGTTTTTTTTTGCAACAGGTATTTTTCTGCAATATTGAAAGATCTCATTCTTGGTTTGGAAAAAGATATGTATAAAACTCAATCCAAACTTATTTTACTATGAGAGATGACATATTGAAAATGCCAGACTTCTGGCATACAATATGTTAATATTACAATGTGAACTTTGCCATTATTACTATTAATTTTTTTCCTCTTATTTTGGCGTTCTTTTATTTGGGATTTTTGTGGCTCATTGCCAAAAGGTCAGTATTGTAGGAACAGTTTGCCAATATTTTAAGATTGTCAATCTCCTTCCTTGGCAAATATTTTTGGCTTTTACAGATTGCTTTACTCTACTAAATTCTTTCAGTCCAATCATTTATGATTAAGTGCTTAATTGTCACTATTTCTACTCATGCAATTAATATTTTTCAAATGGCTGTTTAAAATGAAATATAGAATGAGGAATTGATCTGGATATGGCTCCTTGGTTGCACTAGTTAGTGGGACTTTAACCTTGTGATGGCATTGATCCAAATCAAACTTGCAATTTACTTTTGTACAGTAGTAGCTTTTATTGATTCGTCAAATACCATATTATACTGAAAACACATCACATCAAAGACAATATAACAGAAGGAGTGCAACTGGTTCACCATCTTAGAATATGTTTAAAGGAGTTCCGCATCTTCATCAGCAACCCCAATCTGTCCTAAAAAATTATACCTCATTTGGACACCCATAAATTTAGTGGTATTGCAAACTACATTCACATGAAGAATATAATATATTAGGCCCCCGGAGAGATTTTGTGACTAGTAACGGTATATAAGCCAGTCTCTTGCCATGGCATATAATTGACAAATAAAATGTGTACAATAACTTCTATAGTTGGGATACACACACACACACACACACACACACACACACACACACTTCCTTCTCTTCCTTCAATGGTGTTTTTTTGGAATTATTCATATTTTACCTCAGAGTCTATATGCTTTGGTAAAGGCATTATTTCAACCTATATTACTTTGGAATAGCTACTTAGGAAATTAACAGTGGTGTGAATTATCTATCCCCTGCCCAATTTAAAAATGAAGATAAGTTCACTATGGTTAAGAAAACATTAGCGCTTTTCCTCCCCAAAAAAATCAATTCTGGGATCCATGAGATTATAGATTGAGATTTCAGCATAAAACGTTGACATCTCATGAGATTATGCTTCAGTTTAAGGAAACATCTCAACCATCATGCAAAACTATACAGCAGGGGTGTCAAACTCAAGGCTCACGGGCTGCATCCGGCCCGCAGGGTGCTTAGATCTGGCCTGTGGGGCCGCCCTGGAAAAAGCAAAGGACTGGCCTGCGGTGCCTCTGCCAGCGAAAATGGACCTCAGGAGGGCCGCACGCGGCCCTCCTGAACTCCATTTTCACTGGCAGAGGGTTGCAAGAGGCCATCCCAGCCGAAAACAGAGCTCGCGAGGGCCGCACACCAGGGGTGGGTTCTGACTTACCTCACTGCAGGTTCGCTTCCTCCCGTGCCGTGTGGGCGCACATGCGGGCACGTGCATGCGCAGTGCTGAAAATCCAGCTTCTGCGCATGCGCAGAAGCAAAAAATAGCTTCTGCGCATGCGGAGAAGCAAAAAACAAGATGGCGGTACCTACGGCGCCGCCGAGAGAGCTGGTTCGGGGGCATGTCCAGCCAGCCGTCACTGCCAATTCCCGCTACCGGTTCTAAAGAATTGGTCCGAACTGGCAGGAATCCACCTCTGCCATGCACGCAGCCCTCCTGAGCTCCGTTTTCACTGGCAAAGGGTTGCAGGAGGCCGTCCCAGCTGAAAACGGAGCTAGGGAGCCCATTTTTGCTGGCAGAGTGCTCAGGCCACAGGCACCTCTGACATGAGTGATGTCAAGCTGGCCATGCCCACCCCGGTCACGCCCACCCCGGCCCCCCGAGGTCAAACACAACCCTGATGCGGCCCTCAATGCAATTGAGTTTGACACCCCTGCTATACAGTGATACCAGGGGTCAGAAAAGATTACCACCCAGGTGTCTTGGTTTAGATCAATCTTCACAAACAACTATGTTAGACTTCAACCCTCAATAAAATTCAATCAACATGAGATTATGGAAATTGAAGTCTAGAATATCTTGGAATTTTGGCATTGCATAAAATACTTCTTTAATTGATTTCTGATAGAAAAAAGCTGAATAAATCCAGAACTAATGAAAAAAAAGAGCTTCAGATACATACTGTATGCAGGCCAGTTATGATTGAGTAATCCTATTTTAATTGAAGCAAGGTGCCCTGTGACTAACTGAATAATGTGAGCGTTTGAACTTGATATTCAATGTTTTATCTTAATAGAAAGATTCCTTACCAACAGGAAGCTACTTTCTTAATATTTTTTAGTTATTTCACTCCAGTTTTTTCACCTATATCTAAAGCAGACTTTCCTTACTTAGTACCCTCCAGATGTTATGTATGGGTATGATGATGTTAAGGGTTGCTGATAAATCAAGCATTGTTTGCAAACAGCTGCTAAATTGCTGTGGCTTATTTCTTATTTCTCTCCTCCAGTGGGAATAACTGAATAATAGTCTTACAGGTAAACTAATAGAGGCCTAGTTAGGGCTGAGCCCAGGGGTGGGTTCTAACTTACCTCGCCGCTGGTTCGCTTCCTCCCGCGCTGCGTGGCTGCGCCGCATGGGCGCGCATGCGTCATGCCTAGTGGGCGCGCACGTGCAAAGCGCGCGCACGCATGTGTAGTGCTGAAAATTCCAAAAAAATCCCCCTCAAAAAAAGCCAAAAACAAGATGGCGGCGAATGCGCAGTGCCGGCAACTCGGATTCTGCGCATGCGCAGAAGAAATATTTTTTTTTTAAAAAAACCCAAAAAAAATCCCCCCCAAAAATAATCCAAAAAAAAGATGGTGGCGTCCACGGACCGGCACTGACTGAACCGGCTCCGTGACATCACCAGCGGGTTGCTACTGGTTTGGGCGAACCGGTCCAAACCAGAAGGAACCCACCTTTGGCTGAGCCTCATTGTAGGAGCATTTCTGTTTTAGCAATTTATAGCATAATTTAACCATAACTGTGATAATATATTAAAATGAAGAAGGCTTTATATTACCACAGCAATGGTTGTGATTTTTTGGTATGCTGCATGGCAAAGGAATAGAGGCTGCATTATATGTTAAATAAATAGGATGCCGGAACAGTAACATACATACATACATACGATTGACTTCTTTGAGAAAAGACAATATCTATGTTTATTACTGACTGGAAACTTCTTATGGACTTTTTGCATAAAATAGAAAAAAGGATTTATGGTGTTGATGCTCAGACAGGATAGATTTTAGAAAGAAATAAGTGTTGAACTTTAGAGTAAGAGGGAATTTATAATTGAGAGGTAAATTTTCTGAAAAATCTCATTTATTGCTCTCTTGAAAAACATCCCTTTTCAGGCGTTACAGGTAGTCTTTAACTTAAACTTGTTTTTTACAAGCGTAAGAATTAGATTATAAATTATGATTATGAAAATAAATTAATGTTGACTTGATTACACTTAATTCAGGAGTTTTTATTGTCCTGTTGCTTTCTTTCAGCTCTTTCAAGTTGCTCTATCCTATAGATATCAGAGTTCTTACAATCAGGAATCCATCCCTTGACTTGTTCTATCCACTTGAGTGAACAGGGCATGCAACTTCTTGTTCCTAATCTAATTTCTACAGAGATAAATGGACCATTGCCCATTCTGTTGCATTCTTAATTCTTTGTCACGTTGCCAAATTGGCAGGAATACCTTTACTAACTTCTCCAAAAAAGAGCAAACCAGAATCTTAATTTGGACCTAACAAAAACTTTTAAACTCAGAATACTTAGCTAATTTTGCTGGTAGGTTGACTCCACTATGAGTGACAATTAATTAGTACTACCGGTATATCTCAGAAATCAATTATTACTCCATGTCACATTGCTTCCAATAATTGCTTCTCTGTTCAAGTCAATGCAACTAATAAATTTCTGTTCTGTTTTTTTAGGTTAACCCTTTCCAAAGTTCTAGGTAAATGCAATTTTAATTAGCAGTTATATTAGTTAGCAATTATTATAGTTATTATCATTCCTGCATCAATAGATCTGATAGTAGGGGCATGGTCCAAATATGATCCTTCTAGAAATGTACTCCAGTGGAACACAGGAAGTAAACCTTTTCAGTTGCAGTGCTTTCCTCTGAAGTACTATACTTGCCAAGATTTGGTGGTCCCAACCCTGAGGCATTTTAGAAAGCTTTAAAACAAGGTTGTTTTCCTAGGAATGGGGATCTGGATGTTAATTCAGTCCATGTCATCCATGTCAATCATCATAGCAAAGGTCTGACAACTACAAGTAGCTATAACTTGTGGTTTCTACACACATGCTGTAGCTGTATTCCAGTCACATCTTTTGGAGGTACCATATTCTGAACTGTCTGAAGTCCTTAAGCTTTTTGGAAACTGGATATAATCCTTCGGCTGACAGTACAGGTAGTCCTTATTGAGTGACTTCCTCATTTAGTGACTGTTTCGCCTTTATGATAGTGATGAAAAAGTAATTTTATGACCAATCCTTGCATTTATGACCTTCGCAGGTCTGTAAGGCAAAGGAAAGCTGAAGTAAGATTATAAGAAATAGTTGTGGTTTTACTTAGTAACTACTGTACTTTGCTTAATAACCAAGTTTCTGGTCCCAATTGTGGTTGCTAAACAAGGACTACCAGTATGTCCATATATGTCACTTGTTCCTGTTGGATTTTTGTTTTCTCGGGGTTCAATCTGAAGTTTCCTCTGTAGTGCTGAAGAATTGATTATAGATGGTAATTGTGGTCCTTTTCTGCATTTGAATAATTTGCCCTTTTCCCAAAATTGTTATTATTTATAATAATCTTCATATACACAAGCCTTCAACTGCCTGGCTTAGCATTTTCTTAAATAGTTCAAGTGTTGGGTAAATCAGTAATACATGACTGGGAAAATGCATGAAAAATCTTACCAATTTCATCAGTTTTACATGCTAGAGCCGTGATGGCGAACCTATGGCACGCGTGCCAGAGGTGGCACGCAGCGCC
Organism: Thermophis baileyi; assembly: GCA_003457575.1. Lineage (NCBI taxonomy): Eukaryota > Metazoa > Chordata > Lepidosauria > Squamata > Dipsadidae > Thermophis > Thermophis baileyi. Next base: position 1,011,228 of record QLTV01003298.1, on the reverse strand, counting down.
CTCTCTGATGAATGTGAGCCGTCGCCCCAGCTCAGCTCCACCACGCATGCGCACACGCCTCCTGCCGGCCAGTTGATTTTCAGGTCTCTGCCGCGCATGTGCGGGGGGCGGGGCGCATGCGGGAGATGCACAGGGGCGGAGGGTCACGTGCACATGCACGGGGGTTGCACACACATGTGCAGGGTGGTGGGGGTCACATGGGGGTCATGCACGCATGCACGGGGTCTCGTGCACGCATGCACGGGGGTGGGGGAGCACAGGGGGGTCACACATGCATGCGCAGGGTGGGGGGAGCATGGGGGGTTGCACGTGCATGCATGGGGGAGCATGGGGGTCGCATGCGCATGTGTGGGGGTGCGTGGGTGGAATACAGGGGGGTCACATGCACATGCATGGGGGGCGGGGTGTGTGTGGGGGTCACGCACACATTGCATTATGGGTGCGGGCACACGCACGCACGCACGCTGTCACATGCGCACACTTTCGGCACGCGACGACAAAACGGTTAGCCATCACTGTGCTAGAGAGTATTGCTGACACCACATTCAAGCTTTGGAAAGATCAGGCAAGATCTCATCAACTGTAGCAATAGATAGTGACACATTTGAGAGCGTAATTCAATAGCTTGGAGCCTGTGCAGATCCTTAACTTACCTGGAGTTTTCTTTGCTATGATCATCTACTTATGTGGGGAGCATTATCTTCTTTGTCTATGATGATGCCCCTTGTTTGCAGATATCCAGTTGGTGGTGAGCAAACTTGCCCAAGACTGTAGGAATTTTCTCCTTGTCAAGCATTCTTAGGTCTTCAAGAGGATCAGTTACTAGATTTATTTCATCTTTAAAGGCAACTTTCTTGAAAATGTCTTCAAAGTTCTCTAAAATAAAGTCCACGTTCTAGGGCAGGAGTGTCAAACTTGATTTCATTGAGGGCCGCATCAAGGTTGTGTTTGACCTCGGGGGGATAGAGTGGGCGTGGCCAGCTCAATGTCACTTGTGTCGGGGCCGCCTGTGGTGGCCCAAGTGCTCTGCCAGAGAAAATGGGCTCCCGAGCTCCGTTTTTAGCTACGACGGCCTCCTGCAACCCTCTGCCAGTGAAAATGGAGCTTGGGAGGGCTGCATGCGGCCCTCCCAAGCTCTGTTTTTGTTGGCAGAGGCACTGTCGGCCAGTCCTTCGCTATTTCCAGGATGGCCCCGCAGGCCAGATCTAAGCATCCCATGGGCCGGATCCAGCCCTCAAGCCTTGAGTTTGACATCCCTGTTCTAGGATTAGGAGGCATTTTGTATTGTAGAGATGAAATTCTGATTTTACTCCAATCAAATGTATTGTTTGGAAAACTGTAGTGCTTAAAACAGCAGATTGATCTTGCTCCTTCACAATCACAAATGCAAATTGGTAACTTGTTGTTTTGGAGATTTGTCTCATATTTCATTGCTCTTTCATTCTACACAGATCTATTCTTCCCAAACGTAGACATATTGATCATAATTAATACAAGCATGAATTCACTTTTAGCTAGCTCAAGTAGGAAAACCTATTGTGATTGATTTTGGCTCTCTAGATATAAAAGCCACCAAAATGTGCAATAATACATAGTAATGCTTGCCCTCCCCTCAGATTTGTGTTATCTGTCACTTTTCATTTTTAATACTGTGTAGACTGTTCTGCTGAGAGCAAAGATTGACTTTTCTTGTTTATACAGAGTGTAGTGTGTATATTAGTGGCCTGCAGTTATGGTTCTTGCCTGTAGCATTCATCCTATGCATGTCATTAAATATGGATATGACAATTCTTTACCAAAAGAAAAAAAGCAAATCCAAAATGAATCTGTAAGCAAAGAGGGAATGGCCTTCAGGGGTAGGAGAAAGAGCAGCTACCAAGATGACTGTCAGATAAAAGCAGACTGAGACCAGGGCAGGAATATAATCTGAGTAAAAGTCTCAGATAAGCCCCTCCCATTTTTTCATGAAGATAAAAGGAAGGAAGAAGCACATTCAGATTTGCAAGATTCTTTTACTGTAGTTTTATAATAAAGGTAGTATTGATCTAGATGACATTGGATTCCTAGTTTGATCTACCTTGAAGGGCTGGCAGGAACAAGTCCTTACTTCAGATTTGTGATCATCTACAGAGGTGTCAAACTGACGGCCCGCAGGCCGGATGTGTCATGCGCAGGCCACGCCCACCCCAGCTCCGCGAATGGGAAAAATGTAGCGAAATGTCACGTGATGGCAACGTGACGTGGCGAGTTTGACACCCGTGATCTGGAACATTTGGGGATAGACTTTATTTCTCTTCCAACAAGTTGTTCTTGCTTTCCAACTGTGTAATTCCCATCCATTAATACTAGATATAAATATGATTAATGCTTAATTCTTTTCAATCCAATAAAACATTGAGAAGAAATTTTGTCAGGGTTCCCCTTCCTGTCTATCTGCCTGTCAGCATATCCACGGGACCATTGATATTTGCCTCTACTGCCCATCATGTCTTGATCAATTGAGTCTCTCTTATGATTTTTTTAGCATATAATAAAAACTTTATTTTATTATTCATTTAATATCATGTTTTTTTCTGAGGATTCTGAGATCTAAAGCTCATATATCAGGATAGCTCCTACAGTGGGCAAAACCTTCTTATAGTGGGACTCTCCAGCTGTGTAGAAATATGTCTGGAAATAATCAGTTTAAGGAAGATTGCTGTAGGTTGTCATGCATAAAAAGTCAAGCGACAATAAAGGTGCAAGAAACCCCAGCTGAGACTACAACCATGTTGGTTCTAGAGTTTGAAGACAATGCTGGAATCCCTTTATTACACTTTGGGGTGCCCACACTTCAGCAGAATCATGATAAAAGCTCCATCTTGTGGTAGACAAATTTATCTTCTTTTCACTGATGCTGTGACATCATTAATCTTTTTAGAGTGTCTGTTAACAAGAATGAATTTAATGACATGCACATGAAAATGTGTAATTTCCATGTTCTTTTCTTTTCTTTCAATAAAGTGATTATAAGCAACAGTGTGATCAGAACACCATAAAGTGTCTTTTGTCAGCCCAATATAAAATACATGTATAATACATTGACACCACAGGAAATATTAGGATTGTATGTTGGGAGGAAAGCACCAGGGGTGGGTTCTAACTTACCTTGCCGCCGGTTTGCTTCCTCCCACACCGTGTGGCCACGCCTCATGGGCATGCGCGCGCATGCGCAGTGCCGAAAATTCCAAAAAAATCCCCCCCCCAAAAGCTGAAAACAAGATGGCGGCGCATGCACAGTGCTGGCAACTCGGCTTCTGCGCATGCGCAGAAGAAGAAAATAAAAATCCCCCCCCCAAAAAAAATCCAAAAAAAAAAATCCAAAAAAAAAATACGCGTCCATGGACCGGCACTGACCGAACCGGCTCCGTGATGTCACCAGCAGGTTGCTACCAGTTCAGGCGAACCAGGAGGAACCGGGAGGAATCCACTTCTGGAAAGCACTATTGCTTTGTTTATAAATTCCTAATAGCAGTAATACGTCAGCAGCTCTTAATGAGCAAACTGGTGGATTTTCCTATGCTGAATATGTTCATGCAAATGCTGGACATTAAAGAGATGCTTTAATTTGGATTCTTGTATGAAGCAAGAGGGCAGACTCTGGCCTACATAGCATGCGCTCCTCCAGTTTTGCTGAAACATTCAGAGATGTATAATTAAGAATTTTATTTTGCATTGCAGCTTCATTGTAGATGCCTTGGTGTAATTAAAATATGTCTGTCTAAATATAGGCAGTACATAAAGGAAAAAGAAACAGAAGACTGGAAACAGCTAGTATATGTCTGGTATGAAAACTAATTTTCCCAGAGCTATTGCTTAGGAAATTAAACTGGAATCATTCATGAAAAAGGATCATCAGCACTTTGGAAAACTGCAAAGATTACAGAAGTGCAAAAAAAAATGATTTAGAGCAGGGGTGTCAAACTCTATTTCATTGAGGGCCACATCAGGGTTGTGTTTGACCTCGGGGGGCCAGGGTGAGCATGGCCAGGGTGGGCGTGGCCAGCTCGATGTCACTCATGTCAGGGGCGCCTGTGGCGGCCCAGGTGCTCTGCCAATGAAAACGGGCTCTTGAGCTCCGTTTTCAGCTGTGATGGCCTCCTGCCATGCTCTGCCAGTGAAAACGGAGCTCGGGAGGGCCACGGGCGGCCTTCCCAAGCTCCATTTTACCTGGCAGCGGCACTGTGGGCTAGTTCTTTGCTATATCGGATATTAATACAATTGAGAGAGTCAAAAAATATTTCACGAGACGAGTCCTCCACTCCTCCACTTGCAACAGAATACCTTATTCCACAAGACTTGAAATTTTGGGCTTAGACAACTTAGAACTACGTCGCCTTAGAACCGATCTAAATGTAGTTCATAAAATTATCTGCCACAATGTCCTACCTGTCAATGACTACTTCAGCTTCAACCACAACAATACACGAGCACACAATAGATACAAACTTAATGTAAACCGCTCCAAACTCGACTGCAGAAAATATGACTTCAGCAACAGAGTGATCAATGCCTGGAAGATTATGAATATAAGAAATGGATACAAATAAAAGACGACATTAGGACAGGGACGGTAGGCATGCTGGTGCTCTTATGCACACCCCTTACAGACCTCTTAGGAATGGGGTGAGGACATGTTTGACAAAATAAATAAATAAAATAAATAAAATAAATAAATATATCCGGGGCGGCCCCACGGGCCAGATCCAAACACCCTGTGGGCCGGATCCGGCCCCCGGGCCTTGAGTTTAACACCCCTGATTTAGAGGAAAAACTTTCCAAGAAGTGGAATTCCCAAAACTACCCATTGAAGATAAGCAATCACAATGTCTACAGAATATTGACTATGAAGGTGAGGAATGGAACATAAGTGTGTATCAATGGAGTATTGGAGTGAAGCACCTGGAATTATGTATAGGCAAGATTATACAAAGCTGTAGCATTTTACTGCTGGTTTGGGCTCACTTTTCAATCACAGAAGACTGTGTTATAACTTCATAAGTACAAGAAAGGTAGAAGTACTACCTTTTAAGTGTTAAGTACTGGTATACTTTTGTCTTTGTATCCCATGACTTGGTATTATTTCATATTCCTTTTCTATCTCTTTTGGGTAATGTTGCTTATCCAAAAAGTAATATATGATGGATATGTATGTGGGAAAGCTTAGTAGGCTAATTAAGTCTTTCATAATCTGGTGTGATCCAGATGTGGGAATTATAATTCCCAGAATGTACAGAATGCTTGCTGGGATTGCAGTGGTTTGTGGTTACTAGTTCTGACACATCTGGAGATCACCAAGCTGATGAACATTAGCAGGAGTTAAAGCTTTAAAAAGGACTGTGAAGTCAAAGGCAGCACATTGTGATGTCATGAAGCTACTCTGATTCCTTGAGCCAGGGACACAAGGCAGAAAGATGGAGGTATTTCACAAAGCAGAATATGTTTGAAAGGTGAGAATAAATGAATCAAGGATATAAATCATTACTGAGTTATAAAAGTTATAAAAGATAGCTATAAAAGCTACAAAAGCAAAGATATGTTTTAAACAGGTGACCAAGAAGTTTAATTTACTGTAGAATCATCTCTTTAGGTTTATGGAGATTCTCAGTCATCCAATTCTGAAGTCAGAACTGAAGAAGCTTCTTGGATGAGAAGTGAAACATCTTCAAGGAAAAACAAAGTCCAGTTGCCTTTTGAAAAAGCACCTCTGGGACAATCATCTCTTTATGTTTCAAAGAAGCAAACATGATTAACTATAGAAAGATTTCATCTTCATCACAGACTGAATTGTTGTGAAATCCAACATAAACTTTCAAGAAGAGGTTTTGCATAGCAGAATTTCATAAACCATTCCAGATTTGTGCTTTGAAATCCTGAAGGAAACAGCTTGCTTAAGTAATGTGGGAAGAGCTGAGAACAGACACATGAAATTACTCTCAGGACAAAAGGCATCATAAAGAATGTCAGATGACACAAAATTAACTTCTTATGGACCAATTCAAAGATTAAACGAATTAAACAATTATGCTTTAGAATGGTAGACCAGTAGACCAACATTTTAAATGTGATTGGTATGATGTGAGAGAAACCAGAGTGATGATTTTGAGAGCTGAAATCACATTCTTTTCAGTGGGAAAGTAAATCACTTCAAATATTTTTAAAAACTGGACCATCTACAGTGTTGAAACTGTTGCAAGATTAATAGCGATACTGTATAAGAAAATATGCTTGGGAAATATTTAGAATATATACATATGGTGTGGGATGAGAGTGAAGGTTCATTCTCCAAGCTTGTGGGTTGGTTTCCGAACGTTTTATTACCAGGCTAGGTAACATCTTCAGCGGAGTTTAGGGAAGGTCAGTGTCAGTGTTCTTCATTTATTAAACTGACATTGTGTGAACCAACTTTTTAATGTATTAAATTTGTAAGAATAATTGTCCTCTTTTTCTTTCACCTTTCCCACCTTTCCCACTTTGCCCTTTTCCTTTGACTGGGAAAATATTGGATTGAGAGTTTTGATATATGTAATCCTTGAGTTATAACTATAATGGAAAATTACAGCTGTCATTTAACCCATCACAGTTGTGACAGTTGTAAATCAGGTCACCCATGTTACAGACTTGATTTTACAACCTTTTTTGCAGTGGTTAGTTAGTGAATACCGCAGCTGTAAACCAACCGCCAGGGTTATTAAGGAAATGCTACATTTGTTAAGGAAACCAGTGGTTAGCTTTGGGCCAGTTTTGCTAAAAACCGTCCAAGTACATTAGTCACTGTGATTGCATTGTGATGTTGCTGTCCACAGAATGTCATGTGTCTCCCCTTGTCTTCCTGTAGAAGCACATGCTTGCAAATCTACATCTTATCTGAGAGATAGTTATAATTGAAAACAATATCTTTACTTTGAATTGGTCTTCTGCAGATGTTGGGTTTTGATCCTTACAAATGTCATCATGAAACTCCTTCATCCATGGCACATCAGTTTTGGAGTTCCTCAGATACAACCTAAAAGACTGGGCTATTGTGGCAGCACTGGTTAGAGTGCAGCACTGCAGGCTACTTCAGCTGACTGCTAGCTGCAGTTCGGCGGTTCAAATCTCACCAGCTCAAGGTTGACTCAGCCTTCCATCCTTCTGAGGTGGGTAAAATGAGGACCCAGATTGTTGGGGGCAATATGCTAACTCTGTAAACCGCTTAGAGAGGGCTGTAAAGCACTATGAAGCGGTATATAAGTCTAACTGCTATTGCTATCACACTTCTTCCTGGTCAAAATGAGACAGGTTTCACTTTCACACCATTGGTGGAGGTTAATGGTTAATGGCGAGTGTAGTTTTGTTCTCTCTTTCTTTAGTTTTTTCCCCCTATCTTAAATATTACTTTGTGTTAGTTTTTATCTTTCTAATTAAAAAAATATATTATAAAGTTTTATTTTTTTAAAAAAAAATAACTCAATCTCTTGGTTTCTAGTCTGATGTCTTAACCACTACACTAAACTGGTTTGCAGAGCAAAGGAATGGCGGTGTTAAAAAATGATCCGTTTCTGATATCACACATGCTAGGTAGTCCACTGATTTGAGGCCCTTCCTACCTCCATTCATTACTGTCCGACCATCCATATAGCAGCCTAAATTGGGATCCCCAAACAACAATGAATAGCCCCGGGAGATTCGGAACTTCCCACCCACAAGTTCATAGATGACAATTTCAGCCCAAACTGACGAGTGGCTCATGACAAACAGTCCAGTTGTTTTGGTTTGTATACTATGATATATGATTTGTGTGTGAACCAGGCTGCTGTTTTAAGAAATTCAAGCAAACTGTAAGTTTAGTATGGTTAGACAACTTAATCACAGCTGACAGGAGCCTTTTCAAATATTGGAGCCTTCTGCATATATTTGGAACACAGGTCTTAGAATCTTTTTCCATACAAGTGTGCTTTTGAAAGTCTACAAAACAAAGGACAGCCAAGAGAATATTATTCTCCAGGACTATCTTTCCCTTTATTTCCAGTTGTTGGGTTTTTCATTAACCTGAAGGTTATGTAAACAAATCGGAGATGAAGTAATTTAAGGAGGTTTATCACAGGATAATCAGCTATGTAAATACATGCGTAAATGGGAACTTCTGTGGAATCAAGCAGTGGTGAAATCCAATTTTTTTTACTACCGGTTCTGTGGGCGTGGCTTGATGGGCGTGGTGTGTCTTGGTGGGCATGGCTTGGTAGGCGTGGCAGGGGAAGGATACTGCAAAATCCCCATTCCCTCCCCACTCCTGGGGGAAGGATATTGCAAAATCTCCATTCCCACCCCACTCGGGGACCAGCCAGAGGTGGTATTTGCGGGTTCTCCGAACTACTCAAAATTTCCGCTACCGGTTCTCCAGAACCTGTCAGAACCTGCTGGATTTCACCCCTGGAATCAAGGCATCACAATTAGATACTGCCAATTTACTTGTATGTAAGATGATTAATAATCTGCTGGAATTATGCACCCAATCATCTGATCTTTTTTCAAATAAAGCACTGTATCTCACACTGAATCAGAGAATGGATTCCCTTCAATTCTCCATATTTGAAATTTCAACCAAATTTCTGCAACAAGAAGTTGTAATTTTGTAATCTTGCCCTCAAAATGCTGTTTGTCCGTTGTATCTGTTTTACCTTAAAAACTAAAACATTTTACAGGGTTCCTTGTCTATTTTTTGTTTCGTTTTGTCTGTTTCTTTTTTTTCTAGCCAGAAATACTATTTATTGTAAAAACAAAGGGGGGAAGGAAGGGGGGCAATTTTACCAGTATTAAATGAATGAGATTCTAAATATATTGTTTAAATTTTTTTTTTAAAAAAAAACCTTGGAAAATGATCCCATGCAGTTTTCCCCAAAGTTATATTTTAAAATAAACTTACATTTGATTCTGTAGTTGTTATTCATGCCACCAGAGGTCAGTCACAAACAAAATGACAAAAAACAAAAATGCATGTGAAAGTTTGGGAAACCTATTCATAACTTTATCTTCTTGCTTTGTGTTCCCAACGAGTTAAACAGCATGATGATTGTATTATTCCATTATTTACCAGCATTCGTATTCTGGAATATCACTTATATATGGATTTTTATAATATTTGGGCCTACAAGAGTAGAGTTTGTCACTGTAAGTAATCTGAAAGCATTAATTTGATTTTATTTTGCTTGCTGCATTTAATCCACTATTGGATGCAAATAACTTGTTGAACAATTTCAGGAGAAGTGAACAAACCATATCTTTCACCTTCCAGTCAGAGGTGGGTTCCTCCCGGTTTGGACCGGTTTGCCCGAACCGGTAGCGACCCACTGGTGACGTCACGATGATGTCACAGATCCGGTTCGGTCAGTGCCAGTCCGTGGGCACCGCCATCTTTTTTTTGAATTTTTTTTGATTTTTTTTCTTCTGCGCATGCGCAGAAGCCGAGTTTCCAGCACTGCGCATGCGTCGGCATCTTGTTTTTGGCTTTTAAAAAAAAATTAAATTTTTTTGCACTGCACATGCGCGTGCGCGCAAAGCATGCGCGTGCCCACGAGGCGCGACCATGCGGTGCAGGAAGAAGCGAACCGGCAGCGAGGTAAGTTAGAACCCAACCCTGCTTCCAGTCATAGAAAAAGTGAACAAAATTCCAGATTTACTTTCACATTTTGATATCTCGTGTCTTCCTTTTCAGTCTATATTTATAAGGGCAACATTTTTGTTTGGCTAAGGTTCTTAATGGGATGGGATGGCTTCATCCTCATGATGAGCCAATCAAAGAGTTTTCGCATAAGAGTTGATCCACAGAAATATCCTTCTCTCTACAGGTAGTTTTCGACTTACAAGAGTTCATTTAGTGACAGTTCAAAGTTACAACCGCACCGAAAAAAGTGACTTATAGTCGCATTTTTGACCATTGCAGCATCTTCATGATCACATGATCAAAATTCAGACACTTAGCAACTGACTCATGTTTACGACGGTTGCAGTGTCCCAGGATCATGTGATCCCCTTTTGTGACCTTCTGACAAGCAAAGTCAGTGGGAAAGGCAAATGGACTTAACAACCGTGTTACTAACTTGACAACTGCAGTGATTCGCTTAACAACAATGGCAAGAAAGGTCGTCAAACGCAGAAAATTCATTTAACAAATGTCTCACTTAGCAACAGAAATTTTGGGCTCAGTTGTGGTTGTAAATTGAGGATTGCCTGTAAAGTGCCTTAACATACATTGCAAGGTCAATATTGTCCTAAGACTGCTTCTGATCCTCAGCTAATTTTATATATCTTTCCTAATTTCAAAATCCTTCCCAAAAATCCATGCCAGATTTTTATTATCTGAGTTTTTTCTGCACCTGTTGCTTGGGACAAGTAAAAAAGCACCAAGGAAAGGACACCCAAATCTTTTTGGATTTGAGATTTACTCACTGTTTGATTCAGGAGATAGTTCCATGAAGCAATGCAGCAGCCGTTGACTGGGCAAAAATGCACAACTTTGATCTACATACTTCATTTCTCTTCTTCCAAGATCATATCTACAGAGAAACCACAGAGCTATTCTCCCCTTAATACTGACCATTCCATTCTTGACTGTGGAAGTTTCATTTCAAAAATAAACTAGGTAATGCCTTTTATCTATGTATCTTTATGAGTTTCTGCATGAAATACCATCAGACCAGCCCTAATTTGAGTGCAAGTGGACAAATGCTCAAGTGCACCAGTGATGGCCTTGAACTTCTCTTCATGAATCTTCCAACTATTCCCTACTCAGGCAGGACACGCTAGATAATCTATCCCTTAACTGCCCTGCTACCCTAAGTATAATAGTGAATATCAGAGTTTGAAGTGACAGGACAAGCAATTCAATCAGTGTTTCTGTGTGGACTGAGGAAAACTGCATGGACTTATGGCAGCAAAATTCCTCAGGGTGATCTGAACTCAGAGGGGCTTTCTCCTGAGTGAAAGGTTATAAATTAATCCAGATTTCTCTAGTTTTTCCTATACTGCATAGTCTTCCCAACTTGGTACATTCCTGATGGATGAGGCTGCAAGCCCGTATTGCCTGTACTGTACTGCATTATCTGTAACCAGCATTCAGTAGTCAGGTTTGCAGGAAGTGATAGCATAGCAGTTGTAGTCAACACATTGCTACAGTACTGCTTCTACTGTATGCTGAACTAGGTGGTGGAAGACAGCTGCAAAATAAGGAATAGCCATTTGTTTTTCTAGCACAGATTGCTGTTAAAAAGTAAACATGTAAGAAGCTGAGAAACCCTGAGCAAAAAAACAATGTTAAGTTATAAGGAGCTGTTTTACTCATTAAGATTGTACACGTTTTGAAAATAATTGAAAAATAATTCATGACCACCAACACAGAACCTCTCGGCTATTCATGAAATCAGCCAGTTGATATGGCTGCTGTAATGAATAGCAGAGAAGTGCTACCCTTGTGTTCAAAGCATTTCTCCCAAATAATTTTCCAAAAGAAATAATAGCTCTGTTTACATCGCCTAGCAGCTTACAGAATTTTTCAGAAGGTTTAAGGGCAAACCATCCATAAGGAGGCATTACTGCCACTATATGAAGTTCTGGGGAGAATACTACATTTCAACGCCTTTTTGGGACAAAATGAGGGTATTCTCTATTATAAACAGGTTAAGAGTTCAAAAATTTTATGAGAACTGTAATAACAAAATGTTATGGAATGAGAATGAAATGTGTCTCCGTTACATTTGTGATTTGAAAAATAACATTTGTTTTCTGTTTTAATCAATTCATTATTCCCTCTTTTGTGATGTAAGTCTTGATGTACAGTGCCTTGGAAAGCTTTGTCACCAAAGGCAGTTAAAATCATCTTGTATCAACAAAGCCAGAACAAAAGTCCTTGCTTCAGAGATTTTCTGAGTAGACTTTATGTTTGAAATTAAGGAATATTTCATTTCATTTCTATTGAATTTTCCATGTAAGCTTAGTGATTGACACTGTGAAAAGTATTTAATAAGCTGTGCTTGATAATTTATGTTGTGCTTATAAAACTTATGCTAGACCAATTTTAGAGTATTGTTCAACTGTTTAGAATCCCCACCATATAACTGACAATCGAGAGGGTTCAGAAGTACTTCACGAGAAAAGTCTTGCACTCTTCTGTACACAATAGAATTCCTTATGCTACTAGGCTTGAAATTCTCGGTTTGGATAACTGCGTTGCTTGCGGTCAGACCTAGGTACTGCATACAAAATTATACATAGTAATGTTTTACCTGTAAATGACTTTTTCTGTTTTAATCGCAATAATACGCGCGTGAACAACTGCTTTAAACTCAATGTAAATCGTTCTAAACTTGACTATAAAAAATATGATTTCTGTAATAGAGTTGTCAAAGTCTGGAATGCCCTACCTCAGTGATGGTGAACCTTTTTTTCCTCGGGTGCCAAAAGCGTGCACGTGCAAGCTATCGCGCGCACGTGCGTGCCCACACCCATAATTCAATGCCCCCCATGCCCCACGCCCCCCTGCGCATGCGCGCACGACCCCCACTCCATTTCCCGACTTCTGCTGGGCCCCGTAGGCCTGTTTTTCGCCCACCC
>QLTV01003298.1:922418-998473 GCA_003457575.1 Thermophis baileyi | reverse complement strand
GCCCGATCCCCCCCCGCTCCATTTTGTGCCTAGCAGACCTCCCTGAAGCCTCCGGAGGCCAGAAACGGGCCGTTTCCAGACTTCCGGTGGGCCCGGTAGGCCCGTTTTTTGCCCTCCCCAGGCTCCAGAGGCTGGGGAGGGCGAAAACGGCCTCCCCCGCTCCCTCGGCGGCCCTCCGGAGGCCAGAAATGGCCCGTTTCCCGACTTCCGGTGGGCCCATTATTTGCCCTCCCCAGGCTCCAGAGGCTTTCTTGGAGCCTGGGGAGGGCAAAAACGCCCTCCCCCGCCCCCCGGAGGCCAAAAACGCCCTCCCAGAGCCTCTGCGCAAGCCGAAAATCAGCTGGCTAGCGCACACATGCGTACTGGAGCTGAGCTACGGCAACGGCTCGCGTGCCGGCAGATATGGCTCCGCATGCCAGCTGTGGCACGTGTGCCATAGGTTCGCCATCACGGCCCTACCTGATTCAGTTGTCTCAGCTACAAATTTTCACAGTTTCAGTCACAAATTGACTTCCGTGGACCTTACTTCATACTTAAGTGGTCAGTAGAGGGGGCATAAATGCCTATCGTCCCTGTCATTGTATTTTTATTCTCTTATTCTTGTTCTTATTTTTGTTTGACAAATTCCAATAAATAAATATAAATATAAATAATATAAATATAAATAATAATTTTTTTTAAAAAAATCCTTCCATTCTCCACTATCCTGTCAGAGCTGAAGAAGCTTCTTGGATGAGAAGCGAAACATCTTCAAAAGAAAAAAAAATAAGAAAGTTCAGTTGTCTTGTACAAATATAAATATAAATATAAATATAAATATAAATATATAAATATACTTCTGCTACTAATAGGAGAAGCACTTTATCCCAACCTACATGCATTCACTCCAGCTGTCACCTCAGAAATATTTGGCAGCGACTGAACAAAAATTCTGAAACTCAGAACGGATGGTTGTTAAATTGCTTCAGTGCATTACTTGTAGACAAGGACAGCCTTCACTCATCACCACAAAAATAAGTTATCAGGTATATAGAATGCCTATATGACAAATAACCACAAAGACAAAGGAATTGAAAGTTACAGAATACCATCTTTATTCTTCAATTGATAGACACAACTCCTAATTGAACTTGCCACAAATCCATGTATTCCTGCCTTAATTTGTCAATCTCCCATTATCTCCATTATCTAGCTGTCACTCAGAACCTGAGGTAAATATACAAACTAAGCAGTGATTTGTAGGGCTGGAAATCCTGCTATACATTTCTGCCTTTTCCCAAATGCAGTGTTTCTCAACCTTGGCAACTTTAAGATGTGTGGACTTCAATTCCCAGAATTCCAGCATGGCTCAGTGTGGAATTCTGGAAGTTGAAGTCCACACATCTTAAAATTGCCAAGGTTGGGAAATACTGCCCAAATGTCTACTGATGGACTGATTAGTTCACTGGTGAATGAAACACATTCCAAATTTGCTCATAGATATCAAGACTGGGTAATATTTAGAAACAATTTGGGATTATAGGTTTAGTCCAGATCTCTTCTGAATAGTAGCATTTCAACATTGGAAAAGGGTGATAAAATAAAAGGATCTATGAGAACAATAAAGTTGTAGATAATTATTTGGGGAAAATATTAGTCAGAAGAGTGAAGTAGACTAGTTTTAGGAGGAATTGAGCTTGGTCACAAAAGGAAGTTGTACTAGGCATGATGGAATTATAGTTTATTATTTGATTCTTTTTGTTTTACAAGAGCAAAAGATCATGCTATCCTAGTATTAGTAATGAGACTCAGTTTGATGTAGCAGTTAAGGCATCAGACTAAGCTAGAGAGCCCCGAGTTCTAATCCTGTCTTAGGCATGAAGCCAACTGGATGACTTTGAGATAGCCACTTTCTGTCAGCCTAGGAAGAAAGCAGTGGCAAACCAGTTCTGAAAATTTTACTACAAAAGTATGACTTTGAGCCCCATGCAAATGCCACTAGCCTTTATGAAAATAAAAATAGCAGGTAACTGCAGCCTAGTACTTTGCTTGGGAATACAGTTACTATATTGAGTAGAAAAATGTCAAGAGTTACTAGAAGTAACTCTACTAGTTTCAGGAAGCATCTTCATCCATTTATCTTCTGAGACTTAGGTGGTATTTAGGATTTCCTTGCCCAGCCATGTTTGCTCTCAAACTCCAAATGAACCCTCTTGCCCGCAAAAAATGGGGGCAATTTCTGATCATAGAGTTGGAATGTACCTCAAAAAATATTTAGTCCGAAATCTGTTACTAGAAGAGAATATAAGTAGGGCTGAACTGAGTCCTTGGTACTCTCTGAGCTTGGTTGTTTGTTCAAAAGTTTCATTACCCTCATAAAAACTTCATGAGAAACTTTATCAGATACTTAGCATACACCTTCTTATGAGACACTTGGGTCCTGCTGTATTTGTCAAGCTTTCTGTTACCAGAGTATTTCTCCTTATTTATCCTATTCACGTGATTTATCTTCCTAAATCTCTTGCACTGGATTCAAGACTGCTTGCAAAGCAACAAGGACTTTGTTAGTCCCAAATCTTCAGAATCCCTCATAGTCTTTCCCTCTTTCCTTCTCTTTTAGATACAGTCTCTGCTCACAATCTTCACCTCTTCAGCTCTGTCAGCTGAAGAATTCCTTCTTCCTAAAAAATGTCTACTATTTCTCTTTCCTTCCTGAATATTGAATTAAAGTTATGACTTTTTGGATCTTAAAAAATAATCCTTCAATTTCTTCACAGCAAAAACTAAATCAAACTCTTTCTCCATTCTTATTCACTTCCAGTTTTTCCAGCTGCCATGCTTTCTTCTCCATATTAAATTATAAGTACCTGTCAGGTAGAAATCTATACACTTGTTATGCACTGCCCAGAGCTGTGCTTGGTGAGATGGACAGCTATACAAATTTGGTAAATAAATAGATAAATAAAAACATAAATCTTTTGCCTTGTTCTGGACAAGGCAACCTGCACATGGAGGGTTAATTAATTAATGATATAATAGGATTTGTATGCTGTATTGTCCAGGCGCCAACTCTACATGTTATGAGAATGAGGATTTGGGCTGCCTTGCTTTTGATGTTAAGGTACCAGAATATGGGCTGCCTTGCTGTTTCCAGGCCAGCTTTAAAACAAAACAAACGTGTATTTATTTATTTAATTTTTTATTTATTTAATTTTTTAAATTTATTTAATTTGGCATTCATCTGAAGTGAAACTACTTTTTAAAAGATTCTTCTGTATTAAAGGGGAGAAAAAAATGATTCACTGGGATGGAATTGTTAATGTTCTTGGCACTGCCTTGGAGGAGGTCCATCTAGAATAGTTCTTTTTTTGTTGCTGTAAATAGTTTTCCCCTATGAAGATAATAAACCTTGACATTCAAGTCATTTTGTTCCCGTCTAGTCTGAGTCAAGGCTCTAACACTGGAACACAAAGAAATATGTTGGCATGTTGCCTGCTTAGTTTCGATAGGATTCTTAAAAATGGTACAAGGTTTAGAGGGGGCATGGGAGTGCCAACTGCCAACTGCTCATATGAATGGGTCTATTAGAATTTCACACATTATTTGGAGCATTCTTTCCTTTCGAAAGCTGTTGCAGTCTTTTAATATACACATACAGATGTAACACTAGGATTAGTCTCATGTTTGTAGAAAAAAGGGAAAAAAAAGAACTTCCCTTCTCAGTTCATACTTTAAAATTAAGAAAGGGTCTTCTGTTGTAAACATTATAGTTCATGACAACTGAAAAAGAACAGTAATGCAAAATTCTAGTTACACTTTCATTTTGGACTGAAAAATGACTAAAGAAAGGACTTTATTATTTTGACCTTCATGAGGCAATCTTGAAGGCTCCAGAGATCTGTTCATTAGAATGGGAACAAATGTTTCTTTCTAATTGTTCAAAATTGGATGGATAATTTCTCTGATTTTTTTCAGGGAAAGCAGAAATTCTCCAATATTTTCCGAAAGACAGATGTCTTCTTTAGCAGGAGCAAAAGTATTATGACTGAAAAAAAGTTTAGGAGGCATTTCCTTCTCATATCTTCCTTCAGGATTTAACTGAACCATGGGAAGTCTTTGAGCTGAACCATGAAAGATGTTGGCAAACATCCCTTGGCCACTTCATCATTATTGTAAGCCATCCAGAGTCACTTTAATAATGAGATGGGTGGTGTATACATTTAATAAACAAATAATGCAAAAGAATACATTACCCATAAGAATTTTTCTTTTGAACGAATTTTTATAACAAATTCTCTTTGATTGAATCCAATGAGATTTCATTGAAAAACAGGAAACTTTCTCTACTGGTCATTATTATTATTATTATTTTTGCATCTGATTCAAAAATAACATTGCTTGATTTTAATACACTCAATGCAAAATGCAAAGGATATTACAAAGATAGATGATGTCTCAATTGCTTCTCTGACTAAGTGGAAATAAGCTATGGACATACCACAATTCCAAATGAGGTGAACCATATGAACAATTTCTGCTGTTGCCATACAAGACCCAGCTTCTGTGCTTAAAATAGAAATTATGCAAATTTAGTTTGTGAGAGATTGATAAAAAGGTATCATCTTCAATTTTTCATTGTTCCATCTCTCCTCCAGAATCTGTTGAGTTTTATTTATGGTATTAAAGAACTAATTCCAACATTATTCCTCAGTGTTGGGAACAAAGGATTCAGCATTAATTCTTAGCTGAGATCAGCACAGTAAAGGATGAATATCCATTGCAAGGATTGTAGGTTCAACAAATAGAAACACATCCGTTTGTCTGTGATCAATAAACATATCAGCTATCATCAGTATCTACAAAAGGTATTCCTTTATGCAAACTAGTACCAGTACAACTAGTAAAACAGTTTAGTAATTCTAATTAAACAACATATTTTGTTCTGGTTGGAACTGGAGTATATTCAGTCACTAGAAGGGAGCTGTTCAAGACCATAGACCAGGGGTGTCAAACTGGCAGCCCGTGGGCTGGATGCATCACGTGTAGGTCACACCCACCCCAGCTCCACGAAGCGGAAAAGCGTCATGAAACGTCATGTGACAGCAACGTGACACAGTGAGTTTGACACCCATGCCATAGACCATAGATGGAAATACAGTGTTTTAGGTCACAGAGAAAAGAGGATTGGCCTAAAGCACCTGACAGCAGGACACGAAGTAACAGGTAGAAGATCATTAAAGAGAGATCCAACCTAGAACTAAGGAGAAATTTCTTGACAATGAGAACAATTAATCAGTGGACTGACTTGCCTCCAGAAGCTGTAGCTGCTCCATCACTGGAAGTTTTCAAGAAGAAACTGGACCAGAGGTGGTATTCTGCCGGTTTGGACTGGTTCGGGCGAACCGGAGTGGACAGCCATTTGTTTTGAAGTTATAGGATCTCTTGCCATGGGCAGGGGGTTGGATTAAAAGATCTCCAAGGTCCCTTCCAACCCTATTATTCTATGTTTTAAGTGGCAACCCATACAGGGATTTATAAGTCAAAACCACCATTTTGAATTGCACATGAATAATAGCTACCATGTAGACTGGTCTACATGGACCAGTCAGAAAGCAATGATGTAGCAAGAGGCATAGCATTGCCTCTCACTTTTCTCTTTTTTCTGAACAACCTGGAAATGAGGCTGAAAACTTCAAGGTCTGACTCTGGATCCTTTATGGGATCATAAGCATTATTGTCAGGGGAGACAACTTCCTCTTCATCTATTTTTAATCCTTAAACATACTGGATAACACAATAGGATGGACTGGGATTCTGTCAAACACATGGAAAATTCTTCAGTGAGCGCTCACAGTTTAAAAAATAGATCCTGCAATTTTAGACCTATTGTAAAGAATGTGAGTTTTCTACTGGCAGCCCAACTGAAAAGAAAACAGTGCTAAAGTGAAACAAAGGAAGTTGGCAACTAGAATATTTGTTTGCATGTGCGGCTTTAAGATGACCAAATCTATCCCTGGAATGGTAATTATGTGAAATATTTCATGTTGAAACTATTTAAAACTGAGAAGAAAGTTTATTATTTATTTATTTATTTATTTATTTATTTATTTATTTATTTATTTATTTATTTATTTATTTATTTATTTATTTATTTATTTATTTATTTATTTATTATTTAAATTTCTATGCCGCCCAACTCCCGAGGGACTCTGGGCGGCTTACAACAGAAATATAAAAAAATATTAAAAATCTTATAAAAACATTTAAAAAACAATTTAAAAACCCATGCACACCATTCATGGCCGGATCTCGCAGGATTACAACAGCGAGATCAAAGTTGCATCATACGATACTGATCAAGAGTAAAAAATCACCGAAATTACCTGGGGAAAAAAATGTAAAAACTTTTCTAGACTTCAGTAATTGATTGCCCTAACCATCTGGTGATACAGAAACTTGGGACCACACATTTGTTTCCTTGTCTGGCCAGTTTGGCAACTTATCACAGGAAGTAATAAAAATCACAGTCCTTTACTAGAAGCACAATAGCAGGACAGGCAGGTTTATAACTGGTCCTGCTGCTTTTGTTGCTGGGAGGTGGGATTTGTTCTTGGTTTCTTTGTTTTTCTTTCTTCTCTCTTTTTTTTTAAGGTTTTGGAATGAATTATTGATCAATAAGTAAAACTGCAAAGTTGGGAGAATGAAGCTTAGGGTTATAGAGCAGATTTAATATTTGAATGGTTGTCCCTGAACAGCATAGGGAAAATGTTGAGTACATCATATTTCATCCCAAAAGAGATGCATTCTGCTGATAACAGTTCTACTGCAGTGTGCTTTTACAATAGGGCTCCCCTAGAAATGTGTCTTGTAATTGCAATTAATGTAAAATCCAATGACAATGCCGCTTGCCTGTGTAGCTTTCATGGAACCTGTGAGGCCAATACTTAAAGTTCTATATTGTTACCAGTTGCCTACTGGGTACAATTTAAGGTTGATGTGACCTTTACAACCCTAAATGACTTCAGATCTGGCTGGCTGTGGGACTGTGTCTCCTTCTCTGATCCTGCTTGGTTACTTAGAACAGAAGAGAAGCCCTTTTGAAGGTTTTATTCCTTGCCTATCCACCGGCTGCCAGAAACTTAGGTCACTGGAAAGGGCTTTCTCTCAGGGTGTTAATAATGAACAGCCCAAGAGATGCATTTAGTCCCCACTCTGCCTACAGTTAGGAAAATGGCTTTTTTCATCAAACCAACCAAGGGTCTGCTACCAAGGTAATAACCCTACTTCCCACAAGAGAAGCTGTGTCAGAACACTATTCAGATGAGCACAAACACAGTGCAGCAACAATGAACAACAGAAAAAGAAAACAGGTCATCTATACAACATCTGCCAACAAAATGGATAGCCACGCAACTTCATCACAAAGTGCCTGACCACTTAACCCAGTGCAGCACAACCAACACAAGCTGTGAATAGGATAACACTGCCATATATCAAAACCACCAGCAGACTATTACTGTCACTGAGAAAGCAACTAAAGCCTTCCAAAACATCCTGAGTAAGCCAAAAGAGCCAGCAGTTTCAGAAGAAAAAGCAAGAGTTATCTATAACATAAAGTGTAAGGATGGCAACAGCCACTATGTAGGACAAACAGGCAGAAGATTAGCAGAATGCATCCATAAACACTAACTAGCAGTCAGATGACATCATGAAAACCCCTTAATTTCACAACAATGGATAGACTCAATCATAGTTTTAACTGGGAAACTATTAACATCCTGGACCAAGTCAAGTCCAAAAATGCCAGAAAATTCCTGGAAGCCTGGCACTTTGACAAATCAGCTATCGATATGCACATAGACACAATCAACATCTACATATGATTCAAAAGAGACAATGAACAAGCCAAAAAGGGAACAAAAAGATCACAACACCTCACCAGCAACCAACACCCAGATGAGCAGAGATTAATACCAAGATTAGTATTAGACCAACAATCAAGAAGCAAACAATACCCCACTCCCATTCCTACTGATAGGGCAAGCCACCGGAATATAAAATGAGAGCAAACCCCACTCCCTACTAGCACTGATATTATCTAGTTTGGCAATGAAATGTTTGCAAGAAAACCACAAAGCTCAAGTAGCACCAAAGACCCTTCATTTCAACACTGAGCTACAAATATTCTTCTCTATTGATAGTCACTGTGTTTAGTTGATATGGTTTTAGAGTTGCCCTATTATATGATATTTATTCATTTAACTTTCATTGTCTGTGTTGGCTTTGGTTCTGCGTTAGAAATAAATTACTGGTCAACAGAAGGTCAAGATTCAACTTTAGACATCTTTAATAAAAGATGCCAGTTTTCAAGACTTCTATTTAAGTGGTAAAGCCACTAGCTATTAGGAGTAGACCATTAGTAGACCTATAGACTGATTTAACATAAAACAGCTTCCGATGTTCCCATCAATCACTCCCCAAAGTTTTCCAGGCACTGTGAGAAAAGTGTGACCTGCCTTCCCTTCAGCATGGTTACCTAAGGCCAAACCAGACGAAGCCTGTGTCTTTTGTTTTCTGCCGGGAGGGTGCAGATAAGACCAGAAGCAACCCAGGGAGGACTTAATTAAAGAAAAACGTGAGGTAGAAGTTTTCATCTTACTTGTTTGGGGGAAGATATTAACTCTTACATGTAGCAATTCTGCTTTTGTGGCAGTGGGATTGTAACCTGTCCTCTTCAATCATTTTCTCCATAAAGCAAAATCAGTTGTCAGGAAAACTCATTTGGGGACATTAATCAAAATGGATTAGAATTAGATGCATTAAGGCTACCCTGCTTAGCATAGCATCAAACAGATCTTTTCCTTTCCAGCTTCATGGGCTGCATCATTGGCTTTGAAATCCTGTAGCCAGCCAGATATGCATTGGAGTGACACATTTGTTGTGTGGACACAACCGCTTAATCCCTTATACATTTCTGTCTCTATTATTGGCAATATAATTGCGGTAAGAATGATGGTATATTCGTGCTTGGGTGGTTAGAAGAGTTCAGTCTCTAGTTAAGATCTCAAATAGCTCTTTTGCTTTAACCATCATCAAGAATTCCATGTGAACAAAACTTCTTGTCTCATCTATTAAGTTAGGACTCTTCTACAATTAATTATATCCTAGATGTGTGGATTTGCAATTATGCTTCTAAAGCCAGAAGGCTTTTTTTATTTCAGTGTTGTATTATGTTCTTCCCCATCTTTTTTTTAAGGAGACAAAAATGAAATTAATATGAGATCTTTAAAATTAATATATGACTTCCTCTATCTTACTCTCAAAGTGGGTAGAGTTTTATTTTTAATCTTTATCAAAGATTTTTAAAAGCCTTTGAGAGTTTGGGGACAAAATGTTCATTTGATACCCTCATTTTCTTTCTTTACATCCTATGCTAACACGTATATTTTTCTCTTCGGTCTATCCAAGTCACTGTCCTAATGCAGATATGAAAGAATTCCAAAATTTTAGAATGAGATTGAGATCATATTTTGACATCTTAGATTTATCACTACAAATTAGTGATTCGCCTCGTTTTTCAAAAAATTGCACTTGATTTTTTAAAAATAAAATACAATTATTAATAGAAGCAAAAGTAATGGAAAATATAGAAAATATTTAAAAATTCTAGAATTTATCATACCAGATATTTGTAAATAATAATCAGCTTTGTATCAACTTTATTATCTGAATTCTTCAGTATTTTCCAGCTTATAATATCTTTATTATATGGAATATATCAAACTTCATTTCCCTTTGTGGCCAACTAAAGACCTATGGCAAATGAACAAGGAGCCATTATTTATATGGCTGGAATATCTATAATGGTTTGGATGCCGTCATACTGAAAGCAAGTATTTCAAAGTTTAAGCATCAATTCTCTATTCTCTTGACCACCATGCCTCCAATTAGAATAGAAAGTTGAATACTATAGCTAAGACACCAAACCTAGAATGCTCCTGATTTCTGGGGAATCAGCTAACCCTGAAGAAACAATTCCTTGGCATGGTTGACAATAAAGAACTTCAGAACTTCTCAGCATGGGCAAACTGGTGACAAGGAAATCCAAGGTTAATTATCTGTGTGTACTTTCCTACCCACTTGCCTACGTTTATTGGGAATTGGTCTGGAACAGCTGGTAGCTAGCCAACTAGACTTTGATTTCAAATACAGTGGGTCTGTACCATTAAGCAAATCAGGGTGAAGGGTTGTCCAGTTCATCTCTAGTATAAAGATCAAACAGGTAAGGTTTGATTTAAATATAAAGAAATAAAGAAAGTTTGAAAGGAGTCTTGAAGTTTTCCATCATTTCTTCATTGGGCTAAAATCCTTAATATTTCATTAATTTGATTGATTGATTGATTGATTGATTGATTAAAAGGTTCTATAAGGCTGCCCAACTTGCAGAAAATTAACTCCAGGTGGTACACAATAAATAAAAAATTTCACTACAACAAAACTTCACACAAAATAACAACCAAGCCACAGTTGGGGCACAGCAATATATGTTCTACCTTGTGGATGAGTTTCTCTCACATCCTAAGCTCCACATTTAATAGAACACTATATTAGTTGATGTTGAATGAATCTCTGTTTTAAAGATCAGCATATGTAAACACTATACAAATTACCATGTTTCCCCGAAAATAAGATCTCCCCCGAAAATAAGCCCTCCCCCGAAAATACCATTTCCTCTGGTTAAGGTTAGGGAGACAGAGCTGGAAATCAGGTAAGATGGCAAGAGGATCCCCATCTTGCTCCACGCACCCCAAAATAATAAGACCTCCTCGAAAATAAGGCCAAGCGCTTATTTCGGGGTTCAAAAAAATATAAGACAGGGTCTTATTTTTGGGGAAACACGGTAATATCCTCTTTTTGTCTCCTTTGTTGGTGATGCAGTTCTTCTTTTAATAGTACCCTAAATGTCAGACTTTTCCCCAGATCAGTTTTGTCTAAATTTTCTAGAAGGGTTGTGTTGTCATTATTAAGAGATATAGCATTCACTTTTTCTTGATCAGATTATGTGAGTTTAAGGAGTCCTCTACTATTAAAAGGCACTTAATCTAGCATTTAATTTACATTAGCTTTCCAAATTCTGATGCCAGTTCCTAATGGTGTGTGGGAAAGACCTTGGGAAACTAATCCAAGAAATGCTCTCTAGGGAATCATTGGATAAGAGACAGCATAGTCACAGCAGGCTAGCAGGCAGGGCAAGAAGCTCCAAAGAGACCTAAAGAGATTTATAATCTGAAGTTTCTCAGATTATAAAAGAGATGGTGGAGGAATTATATTTTTTAATTTGCAAGAGTCTGTTAATGTAGATTTACAACAACGTAGAATTCGCTCATCTGGTTGTGTTTCCTATCTGGTCTACCCAGTAAGGCTGGCATCAATCTTGCAAGTCTGAAAGTACAATTCTCCCACCATCTCCTTTACAGTCTGAGAGACTAGGGGAGTCTTCATGGATAGCTGGGGAATTCTGGGAGTTGAAATCCATACATCTTAAAGTTGCCAAGTTTGAGAAACACTATCCTGAATATTCTGCTACCGAAGGACTAGCTGTCACAGACACTGATGTTCTCAGAGGGATATGTTGTTTTGCTTCTTCATGAAGGTTGACAGTCTTTTTCTCCAATAGAAGTCCATGGAAACCATACCAAATTGTAAGAGCTTTCTCAAAACGTTCCTCAGAATTCTACGTGCATTAGATTTAATGCAAGTCCTAGATTTCAAAGTAGTATCTTCCAGTGACCCTGAGAGAGATCTCCAACTATTCATGCATTTTCTAAATAATCTGTCATGATCACAAAGGGGCACAGTGCTCACTTTGTGGATATTTATTGGCTGGGTTGACCTTTTAACACTGTGACAAACAACACTCTTCAGAAGGGAGTGTAAACAGGCTGTTTTCCAGTCAAAAATGCAATTCAGTTGCTTGACTTTCTTCTCCACAGGGAGCCACAGACACTCATTCCCCCCCTCCTTCCATTTACAAAGACATGACCAGGATATTTTGCCTTATTTTAAGATTCAAAAGCCTTCTTCATAACATGTATCTCCGTGGTAATGTTAGCTTTACTCAGGAAGAAATATAAGCATTTTATACAAGACAGCTCTTTCAGGTAAGCTCTCAAGGTATACATATATCTGATAGAATCACCAACAAAATGATGATGCTTTATATGAGGTATTTTGTTTTATTGCTGTAAATGCCCTATAATATACATTGAAATAATGCCATCTCAGATCAAGGAGTATTATTGTTGAACAGAGCATTAAACTCAGTTTCCATGTCCGCTAAATTCACTTTTGTTCAATACACAAAGGATTCGAAAGAGATGAAAGTAAAAAAAGATAGCTATCACTTTTCATTGTTTCCTGTGATAATCTGATTTATATCCAAAATAGACATTAGTGTGAGTGAATATTTGTACTTAGGCAATGGTCAAGAATTAGACTATTTTTAATATTTCCATCTATTAAAAGTTTGGAATAGCAATAGCAATAGCACTTAGACTTATATACCGCTTTACAGTGCTTTACAGCACTCTCTA
Organism: Thermophis baileyi; assembly: GCA_003457575.1. Lineage (NCBI taxonomy): Eukaryota > Metazoa > Chordata > Lepidosauria > Squamata > Dipsadidae > Thermophis > Thermophis baileyi. The sequence continues at coordinate 985,901 of QLTV01003298.1, read as the reverse complement.
AGCGGTTCACAGAGTCAGCATATTGCCCCCAACAATCTGGGTTCTCATTTTACCCACCTCAGAAGGATGGAAGGCTGAGTCAACCTTGAGCCGGTGAGATTTGAACCGCTGAACTGCTGAACAGTCAGCTGAAGTAGCCTGCAGTACTGCACTCTAACCACTGCGCCACCTCGGCTCTAGGAAGATATGGAATGTCCTGAAAATGTGAATATGTGTTTCTACGTGGACATCTCCATTCTCCATCCTTCAACTGAGGGAAGAGTTTAATTGCTGCACTTAAGAAGTTACACTTATGATTGGATGATGTGATAAAATACAGGCCATTTACAAACAACTTTTCCAGTGCATTGTGGAAAAAAGAAAACATTCTTTCTTACATAATAATGTTTATTAGTTTTAGAAAAGGGTGGATGAAGGTCTTTTAGGGAGGTTTAATTTGAAATCCGGGTTCTTGTTGTTTTAAACACATCCTGAAACATCCTATAGTTAACTGCTGAGAAAACCCATTCAACACTTTGAAGAATGGCATGACAACCATATATCAAGCATTAAGAGTTCTCAGTGAAAATATTTTCTTTGGATCATGGATTGCAGGTTGCAAAAGAGGATGCAAACTCACAGAAAATTATAATATCCTGGATAAAATTTCTTGCACTATCTCAGTGATGTCTATCTGTGACAAACCACTATCATTTTGGTATGTTAGAACAGTACCATCACTGGAGATTTTCAAGAAGAGACCATTTGTTTGGAATGGTATAAAGCAGTGATGGCGAACCTTTTTCTTCTTGCGTGCCAAAAATGGGAGCATGCACGCGTGCTGGCACACAACCCCCCTACGTGCGCCGCACTGCACATGCATGCATCCCCGTGCATGCCCCCCCATTGGGCCGTTTTTCGCACTCTGGAGGCTTCAGGAGGCTTCCCTGAAGCCTCCAGAGTGCAAAAAACGGCCCAATGGGCAAACTGGAAGTTCAGAAAACGGACTTCCGGTTTGCCCGTTGGGCCGTTTTTCGCCCTCCCCAGGCTTCAGGGAAGCCTCCTGAAGCCTGGAGAGGGCGAAAACGGCCTTCCCCAAGGCCAAAAATCAGCTGGCCAGTGCGCACATGCGCACTGGAGTTGACATAGGGCAACACCTCGCGTGCCCTCAGATATGGCTCCGTGTGCCACCTGTGGCACGCGTGCCATAGGTTCGCCATCACGGGTATAAAGTCACCTTCTGAAGCAGAAGGTTGGATTAGAAGACGCCCAATATCCCTTCCAATCTTGTTATTCTATGTTCTAAATGATCTGGGAAATTATTATGATACTTTAATAGATGTAATGCAGCTTTCTTTTTTTCCATAGTAAATATTTTAAAATAATCCTTTTTAAAACCATGGCATAATTAGAAGAACAAAATATTGTTGTTAATATTTCACCAATCATGGGCCATGAGAATGTGGATTCAACCATCAAGCAATTTTTTTTTAATGTTCTGATTAGTCCCATGTCATCAGAAAAGGAAGTTTCTTGATTGGGTGAAATAACATATTTTCTACAATCAGATTGGCTTTCATTTATCCTCTACATTCTATAAAACTGGGAATGTATATGAAAAAAGCTCTTTTTTTTTTAAAGATCAAGAAGAAGAAAAATGGTCCTTTAAAAAAAATGGTTTGTAATTGTTACTATTTCTGCTCTTTCCTATATTCCCTTTTCCCCAATAGGCTCATGATTTGGCTTCCTTGCTTTGTTAATTATTTTCCCTCAGATGGTGAGAGAATACCACCCACCTACATCATGTCTTGACAAATTACAGTGTTTATTTTTTACAGAAAGTATCAACACAACACACATTCCAAAGAGCATTCTGATGAACGACATAAGAAGCATCAAACATATATGCAATGTAGGGATTTCAAATCCTAACTTGCAAAATGATGATAGTTATCACTATCACCATAATGAATTTTGTGGGATTTACCAGGTATTTCTATAGTATTAAACATTAATCATGGGAGAAATATTTACTCTAAGCCTGATAGGAATGTGGCAGTCTTACCCAATTTTGCTTCCTTTTCAACATGCTGTGAAATTTTCTTTACCATGTTTGAATCATTCCAATTTACTACTATTATTTAAATAATAGTTATTCTTTTATAACTTCTCTTAGTTAATAATTGGCCCAATTCAGATTATTAAATGCATGGCCTCCATGAACGTACACTTTTTCATATGAACCATAATTAAACCAGGAAGTTCTAAATTGAAAATGATCTGTATTTTTTTTCAACTTGCAAATATGTAGTTATCTGATTTTGTACATCATAATATTAAATCAGCAAAAAGACTAGGTTCACATATCATACACCATATTAAGCTACAAAGAAGCAAGCTACATTATAGTTTAGAATGAGGTATAAACCAAGCATGATATCCTGAGTTGATTTGGTCGTTTCTGGAGTGAGATGAGACATAACATTTATTATTATTTATTAAATTTGTTTGCCACCCATGTTGCCACAAGGCAACTCAGATGATGGTCATCTGGAGATCTTAATTTGACTGCTGGATGCTTCAAAAGGAGAGGCAAAGAAGTTGCAGGCATGGCCAAAGGTCTTGCCTTGTTTAAATTATTTTTTAAATAATTTTTTTAATTGTTCCTTGACAATCTCATCCATTCAAATCCCACTATGCCATGTTCAGTGGGAAATCTATCCACTTATAACTTCTACCTAATCTACCTAGTCTTTGGTGGATCTTGAATAATGAAAATAACCTTTCCTCTTGCCTGAAAAATGTAACTTTATTTTTGAGATTTGGGAGGAATGGATGGACGAAGAGAGATATGACCTATTCCTTTAGGGAATTTATAGAAATGGTAAATGGTAGGCCTCTTTTAGACAGCTGTTGCTGTTGAAGCAGAAGGTTGATACTGTCTGTAAGCCTCCAATCTGAAAATACAGAGGTGAAGACACTCTCAGAAGCACTAGGTAAAAATAGGGTGACATTTTAGTCTCAGTTCTAAAAACATTTCTAGAGGGAATAGTGAGGTGACTGAATGGTAAGTGGGGTTTTTTTTTTGTCTGTCCTGAATTATTACTCACTTTGATTTTAATCCCCTTGCTTGGATTCCAGCCCTACCTTGTAATGGTGCAGTATCTGTTAGTTAGATTGTAGCATTGCCACCCAATTTTATTTGGCAGGGCTTCTATGCTTTTAACCATGGCATATGTATTGATTCTGTCTAAGAATAATAGCAAAGAAATAACAATGGGTTTTTATAGCACACAGGTAGAAAACTGGGTTGCTTTAGAAGCACAATTGGTTATTTCTAATATATTCAACAGCTACAGGGAGTGTATTTTCATTTATAAATAGGGTTCAGTTACTTCTGAATGCTCTGTTAGAATAACTCAAATCCAGTGGCTTGTCAAAGACATTCAGATGAAATGGCTGTGATCCATTCTGTTTTTCCCCTAATTCAACGGTGTTCATTGCAAAATCAGATTCTTCTACCTGCAGGTTTTTCTGAAACAACATATAAGACTTTTTAAACCATTGCATTGTGTTGCTATACTTTTCCAAGCATTGCTGCAGTTACTTATATCAGATAGAATAACAGATCTCATAAGTATACTCTAGGCCAGGGGTGTCAAACTCAGGTCGTCACGGTGGAGTCACGTGATGTATCGGGACTTTTTCCCCCTTCGCTAAACCGGGTGTGGGCATGGCCAGCACGTGACACATCTGGCCCGTGGGCCGGGAGTTTGACAGCCCTGCTCTAGGCCATATATGTTCATCATATTCTTTCTTTTATTTAATGTGAGATGCAGTGGCTCAGTGGCTTAAGGTGGCGCAGAGCCGAGGTGGCGCAGTGGTTAGAGTGCAGTACTGCAGGCTACTTCAGCTGACTGTTCAGCAGTTCAGCGGCTCAAGGTTGACTCAGCCTTCCATCCTTCTGAGGTGGGTAAAATGAGGACCCAGATTGTTGGGGGCAATATGCTGACTCTGTGAACCGCTTAGAGAGTGCTGTAAAGCACTGTAAAGCGGTATATAAGTCTAAGTGCTATTGCTATTGCTATTGCTATTGCTATTAATGACACTGGATAAGGTCTGTATTTTGGTGGTTCGAGTTTAAGCACCGTGTGACAGACTGAGTTCCCATTATTTGCCCAACTCCTGCCAGTTCAAAAGCATGTTACATGCAAGTAGATAAACAGGCACCACTTAGGTGGGGGGAAACGTGCTTTGAGCGGCAATATGAATTCAACCAGTGCCAGACTTGCTTGAATGCGATGCTAAGGTAACATTGGAGATGGGGAAAAAAAGCCCTGGGTGATGCTGCAGAGACTTGAGACTTGAACGTGGTTGTGATGACCCAGGGCACGGCACAGAGATAACACAAACAGCTGGCAGTTCAAACCGGACCTTTTAGTGCTCCAAACAAACCTCACAGCCTCTGGTCGCAATTAGTCCAGCCCAGCCCAGCGCTGTCTGCACCAAGGCTGCACGGCAATAAATCCCAAATTTATCTAGCAAAACAAGAACAAAGCAAGGAGTTCAGGGGGCAAAAGATACAGATAATCAGTCCAGAATGCCACACAGGAATGCAAGGATTCTTGGCAAGTTCAAACATCGGCACACAACACTCCAGGAACTCAGAGTTTGTTCCTGACAAATGCCCCTCCCCACAGCATCTCCTTAAGTCTCATTTCCCAGGTGTGCCTGGTGAAGCTGGGCGTAGCCCTCTCCTCGTTAGTGGCCTCCTCCGTTGGAGCTGATCCTGCCTCCTCTGCACTCTCCAAGCTCTTGCATCGGGGGGGGTTTCATGCTCCTCGGCTGAGCTCTGTTCCTCCCTGCCTGCAGGCCTTGCTAATTCTGAACAGCCTGGCCTGGACTGACTGTGTCCTTCCCCAATTTCCTCCAAGGCCAACGGAGCTGCCCTCTCACTCGCTGTCAGTTCTTGTTCCAGCTCATCTTCCGCCGCAGAGTCAGACTCCAACAGGGTCATGACAGTGGTCAAGTCATATGAGTGTAGAGCTAGTCTGCCCCCATGGTGCACTCTGGATAGTATGTGAGCATGAACAGAATGAACTGTCAATCGTTAGCAGTCAAACATCTACTTTGTACTAGCCCTGTAGTGTCCTGGCTAATGTAACATCACCATATACTAAATAATACTTTTATAATAATTATTACATTTATTGTAATAATTGTAAATGTAATGTTGTAATATTACAAGGGCCAAGGGCCTGAGCAATGAGCCACTTCTTCAGAGCCCTTCAAAATGCCAGTAGGGTGGGGGCTGTTTATTCCTTTTATAGTGCTGTTTTTCCACTTTTCATAATGCCATAGATGTATTAATACCTGATAAGTATAATTAATATTAACCAGCTTTCTGTCTTTTTCAGGATTTGCAGTGTAACCCAACCTCTTGCTTGATGAGAATCATAATTAAAACAATAGCCTACAATCCGAGTTACTTTTGGCAGGAAAAGTTACAGAATGAACCAACAATATTGTATATATTAAACTAGTCTCTTTTCATAAATCTTAACCCTTTTACCTTTGGAATAAACCTATCACTTGCTCACAGAGATAAATTAATGGGAATGATTGTTCAGATACATTTGGATAGAGTTGCAATTGCAGGTAATCTTTGACTTACAACCATTCATTTAGCAGCTGTTAGAAATTACAACGGCTACTGTGCTGATTCGAGCATAGATTGGTTGTGCTCTCCTCAGGCAGCTAAACACAAACGCAATGGTATATTCAAACAGATTATATTTTATTCTTCAGGCATCCTCTGACATCACTCATGGTTATGTAGAAGTTCTTCTGAATCTACAGTCATAATCTGGAACCATCACGAATATTGTAAAAAAAGGATTAATGCTTCCCCATCTCCTTTTTGCTACATCTTTTCCCGGTAGATTGTTTGGAATAAAGCCCTTTGGGACAGTGTGCTTCAATTACCCCGCCCCCAGGCATACTTCAATGACCAATAAGAGTACACAGTTGTGATCACATGGCATGGACTACATTCCCCAGAATGCTATGTCTTAAAGAGACAGTTCTTAATTCTAGGCTAAAACCCTTGTTAAGCCAGCACAGGCACTGAAAAATAACTTATGGCTGATTTTTCACTCTTACTGTACAACCGTTGCAGAATCTCCATGGTCACATGATCAAAATCCAGGCGCTTGGCAACGGGCGAATACTTATGACAGTTCACTGTCTCAGGGTCACATGATCACCATTTGAAACTTTCCCAGCCAACTTCCAACAGACAAAGTCAATGAGGGAAGCCAGATTCACTTAACAACTATATGATTCATTTAATAACTGCAGTGATTATAAAATGGGGCACAACTCAACAACTGCCTTGCAAGTTAGCAATGTTAGCAATGGAAATGTTGGGCTCAATCAAGGACTATAGATCATTTCAAATATAAAATCTTATTTTCTTCCTTAAGCTTATTTTCTGATCCTGGGCATAAACTTAGTGAAAATGTTCTAATGTTCTAATAGGACTGGTTGGGGGTCCATATTTAAAGCTTGCTGTGCTCATGTTAAAAAGGAAGTCAAATCTGTATATAATTAACTTTTCTTATTTAACTTGCTTTTTCAGCATGTTTACCAGTAAGGGAGAAGGAGTATTTGATTTTCTCAGTGACAGGATTTACGGTTCACTTTTCTTGATTCACTGTCCATTATTTGACACGCGTTCTAATCATTCAGCAACTGTTAAATCATGTGAGTTGTCTCTTTTTCAAAGAGCCATTACAGATCAACTAGGCAGAAATTTGATCAAAGAGTAAGGGTGGGCTGAGACATTTTCTTTGGTCCGTGAGCCAAAAGATGAAATCTATCATTCACACCCATTACATAAAGCAGGAGTCCTTATTCCATCCCAAACAAATGGGTTTCCAATCTTTTCTTGAAAACCTCCAGAAATGGAACACACACAACTCAAGGAGGCAAGCTGTCCCACTGATTAATCATTCTCTCTGTCAGGTAATTTCTCCTTCGATGACATTGAAAAGCTGGAACTACTTGTTGCAAGCTGATTCCAAATACATTTCCAAAGTTTTCTAGTTCTAAACTTTAAAGCCCTAAATAGTTTAGAATTTTACTTTTAGAACTTCACATTATAGATACTTCTCTACCAAGCTGTCACTTCAGAGGTGGGTTCCTCCCGGTTCGGACCAGTTCACTCGAACTGGTAGCAACCCGCTGGTGACGTCACGGAGCCAGTTCAGTCGGTGCTGGTCCGTGGACGCCGCCATCTTTTTTTTTGGAAAAAAAAATTTTTGAATTTTTTTTTAGGGGAATTTTTTTTATATTTTTTTTTCTTCTGCGCATGCGCAGAAGCCAAGTTGCCGGCACTGCGCATGCACCACCATCTTGTTTTTGCCTTTTTTTTTTTTGGAATTTTTGGCTCTGTGCATGCGTGGAGGAAGCAAACCGGCGGCGAGGTAAGTTAGAACCCACCCCTGTGTCACTTGCTAAGTTCTGTAAAAGAGGCTCCTTTAAAAACGTTCCTGTTCTCAGAGACTTGTTTCCCCGCTCAAAGTTAAGGGTCTCCTCTTCCATCAAGTCAAATCTTTATTATGGTCATAGACCAGTACTTCTCTGGCATCCTTCTCAAGTCCTGGAACCCACACCCTGTCCTGTATCCTTGGGACATTTCTCATTATCAAGACCTTTCAAGATTCAGTAATAATTTTTTTTCTTGTTTGCATTTGATTTGCCTTGAATCTCCTACCATGGAAAAAAAGGAAGTCTTACATTGTAATAAATTTGGCTTGTGTTTTTATCTCACTCCAGCTCAGGCAGAAATAGCAACACCTACTTATTTTCAATTCTTATCACTTCCCACTGACACTATTTGTTCATGTGCTCCATTTGGAACAATGCATGATTATAAAGTTCTCTGTGCTTCTAAATTGGACTTTTATGAAACTGGCCTTCGGTATATAACTAGTATGCTTCTTTACCACACTGAATGGCTGTAATGTTCTGTAGTAGGGAATCTTCCAAGCACAAGGAAAATCTCTTGTGTAAATCTCAGCAGATGGGATATATAATTGACTTCTTTCATATTTCAGTGGGGTGTTAAAACATTTCCATCTCTTTTCAAAAGATTTTAAAACAGCCTTGTGCTTATACTGTATGGTAGATTAGATTGAATATTCATACAGATTGAATATAAACAAACCAGGATTTACCAATCCAATAAATTATGAGTTATAAACCATTATGACTAGAATCACACAGCACACTAAGCCAAAATAAAGCAAAACTGCCAGAATTCCTTAGCCACCATGGCCATTCCTGAGCATTGACATTCATATATCTGGATGATATTTAACTAAAACTTTTAAACTGTAGTATACTGGGAGCTAATCCTTTCTGTATTAAAAACAAATAATGTTGTTATTAATGTTGATCTATAGACCCTTATACTAAATGCCCTAATTTTAAAAAAAATATAATATATATAATAAAAAAGAAATGAGCATAAGCAGCTATTACATTAAATTTAGAATGCAGCAAACATGGAACATTTGGGCCAGTTCCCATTCATTGCTTGCAGAGCAAATATTTATAGAAGAAATTCCCCTGAAACATATCTATATACAACTAAAATTCTTGTGTCTATTTGATTGTATATAGTGCAGTTTGGCAAAACGGTGCATCATAGGCAACCATGTTTGAATCAACATACTTCAAATGAACTAATGCACCCAAAATCTGACTTATTTATTTATTTATTTATTTATTTATTTATTTATTTATTTATTTATTAGATTTATATTGCCGCCTATTCGCACATGGCGACTATTCATGCCGCCTATTCGCACATGGCGACTGTATATCTTACAAAGATATAAAAACATAATATAAAAAACAATAAAACTAATAAAAGAATCATATATAATAAAATAATAAAATAAAATAACCCTCAAGCTCCCGCCCCGGCAACAACACATCATACGAGCCATTCAATGGGCTCCATCCCCCTCCGTATTATGTTTATTCATCTTTTGTTTGTTCTCCTATTTTTTTTCCTTTCCTTTTTTTTTTTTTTTTTCTCTTTTCTAAAGATTGTTTGTTTGTTTGTTTATTTATTAGATTTATATTGCCGCCTATTCGCACATGGCGACTATTCATGCCGCCTATTCGCACATGGCGACTGTATATCTTACAAAGATATAAAAACATAATATAAAAAACAATAAAACTAATAAAAGAATCATATATAATAAAATAATAAAATAAAATAACCCTCAAGCTCCCGCCCCGGCAACAACACATCATACGAGCCATTCAATGGGCTCCATCCCCCTCCGCGATCCCCAGGCCCGCTGGCAGAACCAGGTCTTCAGCCCCTTCCGGAAGAATGTTAGAGTGGGGGTCCATTCTAATCTCTGGGGGAATGATGTTCCAAAGAGAGGGAGCCACCACACAGAAGGCCCTTCTTCTGGGTCCCACCAGGTGTATCTTCCTAGGGGATGAGATCTGCAACATTCCTTGCCTTCCCTGCTCTGGTGGGTTGGGTAGATGTGACCGGCAAGAGACGGTCCCTCAGATAACTTGGTCCCAAGCCATGAAACACTTTAAAGGTGACAACCAGCACCTTGAATTGCACTCAGAAGCAAATTGGCAACCAATGCAGCTCCCGCAGGAGAGGTGATACATGTGCACACCGAGATCTGCACAAAACCATGCACTTATATCTTCCATGGGATTGAAATTTGGCAAAAATGTGCCTGCTTAATAGTACCATGCGGCCACCATCAGTTATATTCACATGATCATCTTTTCCAATGCTCCTTGCCAGCTTCCTACAACAAAAGTCAAGGGGTAAGTTGGCAGGAAGGTGGAAGTTGCTCCTGCCCCTGCTACTTGTTTTGCCCATTTGTGGTCATTTTGTTCCTCTGTTTAGATAAGGAAATGTCCAGAGTATCACAGGTTGTCTAGTTGTCTTTTAAATTCTGTCTGCAGAGTTGGGCTCATTCAGACATGCAAATCAATATGAGTGTTGTGTTCAGCAACCAGTTACTATATGGACTGACTCCTAGTTTTAATGCAGAGGAGATTACAAAAGTGATTGCTTGGTGTTAACTTGCGATGGTAACCAAGGCTGCCATATACTGTATACATCACAGTTTAAAAGTGACATCACAATGCCACATTATAATGCACCCTGCTCAGTGCGTTTATCTGTTGCTCATATTAAGAGCAGCAGCAGCAAGAGGCTGTATTGTGAGCTGGGAACAGGGAAACAAATGAGGCAGATAAAGGAAGAGAGGAATGGTGGAACTGTCATAGCCTGAGGTGTAACAACCGATGGAGAACTGCCAGGTATGACATATTATTTCATGAGCATTACAAAGGGAGTGGTGAATTAAAGAGAATGCTTCTTCATGATCAAACATACTTGGAGGCACATGAGTTTTCTTTCCAATCCAGAGTTGAACTATACACCCAATTTATAAGACAACATAATTTCCTATAACTATATAGAGCAACCTGTGGAAAATACGGGTGCCCCCTTCACATTTTAGCAATCTCTCTGAAATACTGACATTGGGGAACTGATTCAGAATGGCTGGTTACATTCATTTATTGCAAAACAGGTTTACCTTCTCTTACAGGCATTCAGAGCTAACTACAATAATGCCCAAATAATGAAACTTGAATTGTGAGCATCTTTTATGGTTTTGTCTGCTGTGAGAATCTAGGTTACATGTCTTTACCATTTCTAGAAAAGGTAATAAACTAACTAGGACAATCAAAGTAGCTTCTAATCTACAGTAATCCACAAGCCATGTTAAAGTGGAGTAAGGTAATCCATTTATCTACATTGAAGGTTTGTAAGAAACATTGTAAAATATTTATTGAAGGCTGATCTATGAATGAATATAATGAATATAACATATGCTTACACCAGCATGTATACATCAAATAGCATCTTACATAAATTGGTCTTTATCTTTAATTAATCCACTTTGTAGTTTTTATATTATATAAATTACTTTTCATATATATGCATATTATGTTTTTTTCATTATGGTTTTTATGGTTTTAACCATTTTCCATTTTTCCAGAATGTGTAATGTTGTTGTACATAGACATCTATTTAATATCTGAAGTTATGAGTAGCTATAACTAAAATTAGTATGTATATAGATAAAATCTTCTGAGATGAGTAACCCTTTGTTATTAGAGCATTTTTAAAAAAAGGTTGAGAAGATCTACAGAGGTCATTCGCTATTCAGAGTACAAAGTGGGACATTTTTCTCTTGTCAGGGAAAGGGGGCTCCTGTTGACACATTAATTCCTCTGTTCCCATGTTTGATCTTTTCTTTCTGATCCTAGGCCTGATTTAATAGTGATTTTTTAAAACCAAAAAACCAAAATATACTTTGCAGTCATACTGTTCAGCTTGTCAGTCTTCAGTAATGTTCTATGAAAACCCTTCATAGGCAATACTGATTGACTAAATCAAGTAAGTTGTCAAGTGATTCATATGTGGTAAAAATATTTCAGACATCAAGGAGATAGAGACTAAGTTAGTCTGTTCCCTTTTTATTAAAAAAAATCCTTCCCAAAGCTATTTTTTATTATGTGACAGAAGGAGAAATAAATATGTTCTAACTGTGATGGATCTCAAAATGCAAATTGTTTACTTGAGAAATAGGATGCTGTGCTCTTCTCTTCACTACAGCAACAAATACATGTAGGAAATTGATGTATAGTTAGCACAACTGCCTCTCCTATGTGTTGGTTTTTGTTTTTGTTGTGGTAAGGGAGAAATTGTAACTTATCTGCAACTTGTGATCATTTGTGAAAAAATTACAACCTACCGTAGTAGTAAGATGACAACTAAGGTCAGCTATATGTTCCCAAACTATTAGGTACCTAGGGGCACTGCCAGTGTTTATGTCACTTCTGACTTCATTTAAGTCACTTGTGACTTCACAATGAAAAGCAGGGCTTTATAGCTTTATGCTTCAGTCCATTATTGTTCATATTCTGTAAACAAGGACAGCCTTGTCTCAACATCTGAAAACCCCTCTATAAAAAGAGGCAGGAAGTGTTTGGTATATTTGTGATAGTAGTAAGCCACCGAGGTGTTCATGCTGGTGTAGTCTGGACCTTTTATCCAGCTATGATAACCAGCTGTCATGTCAGGAGATCAAGAACTAGGAGACAGGGAGGCCGTCATATTGCAGCAAAAAGAAGACAGTTGCTAGCATGATGTTAAGCTGAGGTAATCATATAATTGCTGAAGGGGGTCAATTAATCAGTAATTGGAATTATGCTATTATCTGAAAATGATCTAGGATATCTGTTTGTTCCCTTTTGAGGAAAAATAGTCCCAGGATGTCATTTCCAGGGAAGAAGTAAAAACAGAAGGAAATAATTGCTATTTGTCTTTTCTTTTTTCCTTTATAATTCCTTCAATTACTTTATTTCCACCTGTTGTAGCATTTGAGATTCATGTTTCATTGTGAAAGTAAAGTCAGGGATAACTTGCCTTAGCATTTTTTTTCTAGATTTCCAATCTTAAATAGACAATAGTTAAGGAAAACTTCGATCCATTTTTTGTCATCAAGAATAAGATTTAAATTTACTTATTCATATTTAGCTTACTTTCTTGTTTTTTATATGATAGAGATATAAAAAGGCGAATAACATAATAAAATAAGATAATCAGTGTTATCTATAATAAGATCATAATTTAACATTAATTGTAATAATTACTACAACATACTAATATTGTTAGTATTTGTTGGCCTGGCTAAAGAGATCTGTTTTAACTGATCTTCTTCAGAAAAAGAGAACGGAGTCCAATCTAACTCTTTAAAAAAGTACATTTCTTAATTCCAGAAGTTTAAATTTATTTTTTTGATAAATAGGTGCAGTTCACACTTCCAAAAGCATATTATACCCCTTTCTTAATCCATCTGATTACCGGTAATAGATATTAACAGATACTATGGCAGCAGCCATTTCCCCTTTGAAAATTTTCAAGGTTTTCACCCTGATTCTTTTTCAACCATCTGTGTTAAAAAAAACCCATTGAAATGAGAAAGTGAGTGCAGCTGTACAGTATTTGAAAACACCCAAAGTATTGACTCGTAGGAATATTTCAGGGTGAAAACAAATAAAATCAATAATGTGCTCTTGTGTATCTCTCAAATAGGACTAACCATGTATGTTCAAGGGGACATGCCCCTAAGAGCACAATTTTGTCTAAATAAAATACATTATTTAACCTTGGGGCTGTTATATTTGCTTTCTGGTTGATATTCTTTTCTATTAGTCAGTCATACATAAGAAATCTTTGTGCTGCAATGTGACTTAATCACAAATGACAAACCATATATACTGCATTACCTTACATTCATTGTTTACTGATCTTTGATAAGGTTAACCTGTCCCCACCTCTTGAAGTTCTTCAGCACCTGTTCACACCTTACCTATAAAGGAAGAATGGAATCTTGCAAAAATATTAAGTACTATTTCAAATTCCTGTGATATTTTATTTTCCCCCCTGAGGTACAGATTAGATTTCCCCCCCCCCTCTGTGAAATATTCAGTCGTTTCCTGTCACCCAATACAAAGTCTGCAGACCTGTAGCTTGGCATGGAACTGTCTCAAGAATCTTCTCCAGTTGGGTAGAGATCGCTACCATGAGTTTAAATCCAGCACTTTCTGAAAACAAAATGTTAGAATAATGGAGGATAGGTTCCAGCCCAGTTCTTTTTTCTTTAAGTGTCTTTAAATTGATAGTGTGCTATTTCCTTGTCTGTCTTGAGGAAGGATTTTTTGTGTATATATAATATACCTAATATATATAAATATAATATTAAAAGTTTATGATCCTGTGGCCTGAATATTGGACATGCCTGTTCTAAATGATTTTGAAATGTACCATACAAGAATCTAATTTAATGTGTATAACCTTAAACTACAGGAAGCAAAATATTCTGGTTTCTGTTAACTTTTGACAACATTCTCACTGTTGCTATGTTAACTTATAGTTCTTTAGCTATTTCAGTGCTCTGTTTAATCACAGGACTGTGTTATATATTATTAATAAGCTTGCCTTAATAATAGGGTAAGAGTAGAAAGTAAAGAAGATGATTTTGATGGAAATAAGCAGGAATTATTACCTAGGTAAAAGGTGCTAAAACATATTTTTTAGTCCAGAATAACAAGATAACATTCGGAAATGGCTCAAGCAGATGTCCCTCTAATTCACTGGGGTATGAATTAAGGAAGGACCGTCAGCGCAATCTGACTTGTTATTATAGCCCATCTCAATCAAAGAAATTTTACCCTTCCTGTGAAGCTAATTTCCTGATCTGGTTTCCTAGCTGAGCTGACAGTAATAAAGAAATTAAGAAATTCATATCATAAACATAGCATTAAACCTAAAACAAACAATGAAACAGCCAATTAATAATCCAATTTAGGAAAACTTACTCCAGCAAAATGCCTGAGGATTTTGTGCATTTTATTTCACTCTCTGAAGGAAAGCTAGGTTTTTTTCCCCTTTTTTTGCAAACCCTAAAGATATGAGTAAAACAGAAGCTTAAAATTTGCGAAACACCGCATTACATTCTTGTAATGAATTTACCTTGTCACTTACACAGAAAAGCCTACTCAGCTCCTGGGGATTTTAGAACACATCTACATGGTTCTCTTGGCACAAATGGGATGTGTTTATAATTTGTTGATCTAATCTGGTATATAGGCCCGGTAGATACTGGAGGTCTATTATAATGTTAGCTAGATCCAGCACAACCTAGTTTTCTGCGAGCAGCCAAAACTGGCTAGGTTAAAAAATAGGCCACCAATTAATGCAGAGGGATTAGGAAGGAAAGGGAAAAAAAAAGATCAGTATCTGGAGATTTGTCAGCACATTTTCTATGCATAATAAATGAAATGCTAAAAAGAAACAAGGCAAGAGAGGAAATGCAAGTTAGTCCTGAAAGCACACTTCTATGTCAATCAAACTACAAGGACAGGTATGATATATACTGCTCCATTTTTTACATTACAGACATACAGTATATGAAATGCTCTATTATTTGTTGATGTTTTATTCAAAGAATCCTGCTGATGTAATTTAAAAAAAAATTTGCCTATTTTTGTTTGTTTTAAATGGAGATACCAATGAGCTACAGTCCTTCCTTTTTAATGACCGCTGTTAACATAAGAAGCTTGAAGGTGCTGGATTGGGTATCTGGTTTTTTAAATAGTTTCTTGTGTAAAAATGCTAATCAAGAAGCATGTTGATTGTTTGGAGCAGAGGAATAAGAATCTGCAATTCCGTTCCATTTAGATCAGGGGTGTCAAACTCAAGGCCTGTGGGCCAGATGTGGCCTGCGGGGTGCTTAGATCTGGCCCACAGGGCTGCCCTGGAAACAGTAAAGGACCGGCCCGTGGTGCCTCTGCCAGTGAAAACGGAGCTTGGGAGCCCCCCCCCCCCCCCGAGCTTAATTTTCACTGGCAGAGGGTTGCAGGAGGCCGTCGCAGCCAAAAATGTAACTCGGAAGCCTGTTTGCGCTGGCAGAACGCTCAGGCCACCACAGGCGCCCCCGACACGAATGACGTCAAGCTGGCCATGCCCACCCTGGCTATGCCCACTCAGGCCCCCCGAGGTCAAACACAACCCTGATGTAGCCCTCAATGAAATCAAGTTTGACATCCC
Source organism: Thermophis baileyi (assembly GCA_003457575.1). Lineage (NCBI taxonomy): Eukaryota > Metazoa > Chordata > Lepidosauria > Squamata > Dipsadidae > Thermophis > Thermophis baileyi. Next base: position 970,177 of record QLTV01003298.1, on the reverse strand, counting down.
TGATTTAGGTGATCTCAGCTGGCTTCAGAAGCATTACCATTCATGAAATATTTCAGAGGAACATACTATGCCCATAACAATTATAGATATGTTACAGGTTGCCCACCTGCTTTCTGCTGTTTCTGAAAAAATGTGCCAGGTGGGTTTGAGATAGATACATACATACATAGCATACACATTACTAGAATGAGACAGAGACAATTTCTCTTGTCGGCTCTTACTTAAACCAAAAAGACCAGATAGTGGGGAGAACGGTAACTTATGGTAGTTAGAACCACTATCTACCGTGCCTTGAGAGAATACATGCTTGTTTCTAGGCTTGGTTTTTTTTTTTCTAAAGCAAATCCCTCTGTGCAATGGAGCTTATTCCTTAGTATTTAAGTTTGCAGCATATAGCAGCATTTGAATTATAATTCACTTTCTACATTGCTGAATTATAAAATTATTTCTTGCATTTATTAGTTTCTTAAAGTTCTCCACTCTTTTACAATACAAACACAAACTAATGGTGTATAATAAAAGTCTGCTCATCATCACTGGAATATATTTCCAAAACTTTTTAAATGCATTTCAATCGAAAACAAAGAATCCTATTTCTCTACAAAGCCCATACTTTAAGGCCATGCTGAAGTCTCAGTTATCTTGATATACTATAAGTGTCTTCAACCATGGCATTCCAGATCTTTAGCCATGTCATCTTTACAACTACAGCATCTGGAAACTGATCCCCTATGTGGAGAGATTTCATGTGCACAATCCCAACTCCATTATAAAAGCATAAACGTATACATTCACTTCCATGTCCTCAATTTTCACAGAAATATGATGGAAAAAGTCAAGACCCCAAAGAATGTCCACTATGTAGTTGGAGAGCTAAAGAGCCTATCAAACAGCTCGGAACTCTGAAAATCCAGAGTGATGAATTCCAGAGATGAGGGCCCTCCACCAAACATGTCAATTTAGTTTATCTAAGAAATGTTTGCAAAATAGAGAACGTGAACTAGGCAATGTTCTTTTCACTTAGCATAGTAGTCATGCAAAAGGATCTACTAAAAGGACTTTGTACAGGGATCCTGTTCAAATAATCCACAGAAGAAACTTGTAAAATTCAGTACTATGTTTGATCTTGCCTTTGCAAGTTACTTTAGAAAGCCAGCATAACCACACCGTTTATGCATAGAATATCTAAAGTGCAAATATCTAGATGATAGCAAAGAGATTCACAAAAGTCTAACTTTATATTGTCTTTTAGTGGATTTTTGTAGTCCAGACAGAGTATTCCTAATAATACCGGTAGAACAGAATAACAGTTAGAAGGGACTTGATGGTCTTCTAGTCCAACCTCCCACTGAAGCAGGAATCCCTGTACCATTTCAGACAAATGGTTGTCCAATTTCTTCTTAAACCCTCCAATGTTGGAGCACCCACAACTTCTGGAGGAAAGTTGTTCCACTGATTAATTGTTCTGTCAGGAAATTTCTCCTTAGTTCTAGGTTGATTCTCTCCTTGATTAGTTTCTATCCATTGCTTCTTGTTCTGCCTGCTTTGGAGAATAGATTGACCTGTCTTCTTTGTGGTAGCCCCTTAGATATTGGAACACTGCTATCATGTCACCCCTAGTCCTTCTTTTCATTAAACTAAACATACCAAATTCCTGCAACTGTTCTTCATATGTTTTAGTCTCCAGTCCCGTAATCATCTTTGTTGCTCTTCTATGCACTCTTTCTAAAGTCTCAACATATATTAAATTACGGCAACCAAAACTGGATACAATATTCCAAGTGTGGTCTTACCAAGGCATTATAAAATGGTATTAACACTTCATGTGATCTTGATTCTATTCCTCTGTTAATGCAGCCTAGGACCATGTAGGCATTTTTGGCAGCTGCAGCACACTGCTGGCTCATATTTAAGTGATTGTCCATTAGGACTCCAAGATCCCTCTTGCAGTTACTACTATTAAGCCAGGTACCACGGAGGTAGGTTCCTGCCGGTTCGGACTGGTTCTATAGAACGGGTTGCGGGAATTTCCCCCCACTCGCCGAACCGGCAGCGATGGCCGGCTGGACACGCCCCTGAACCGGCTCTCTCGGCAGTGCCGTAGGCGACGCCATCTTGTTTTTTGCTTCTGTGCACACGCGGAAGCTATTTTTTGCTTCTGCGCATGCGCAGAAACTTGGTTTTTAAGACTGTGCATGTGCATGCGATCGCATGCGAGCGCATGCGCACGAAGCACGCCCGTGCCATGCCCGCGCGGCGCGCAAGGCACATGCACCCACGTGGTACGTGAGGAAGCGAACTGGCAGCGAGGTAAGTTAGAACCCACCCCTGAGGTACCACCTATTCCATACCTGTGCATTTGGTTTTTCTTGTCTAAATGTAGAACCTTATTTTTCTCTACAATGAATTTCATATTGTTAGATAGGGCCAGTGTTCAAGTCTGTCCTTCTGTATCTTGAGCCTATCTTCTGGAGTGTTGGCTATTCCTGCAAGCTTGGTGTTGTCTGCACATTTGATGAGTTCTCCTTCTATCCCCTCATCTAAATCATTCATGAAGCTATTGAAGAGTACTGGGCCTAAGGCCTTGGGGTACTCCACCACATACTTCCCTCCATGTAGATGCAGTTCCATTAAGGATTACATGTTGAGTGTAGTCAACATGTAGTCCTTAATATAGCTTCTTTCATGATATTGCGTCTTGCCTAGAAAAATCAAGCTGCAATAAGCTAATCCTTAAAATATTAGGGGATCACTTCCCTAAAAAGAAAGTAAAGGCAGTAAGTGTCTTCCTATATCTGGAGTGCAAAACTATGGTTTTGAAATTTATAGTAAGTAGCAGCATCTTGCAGAATGTGGTTGATCTTGAAAAGCTAAACATGATTGGAGCTGGTTAGCACTTGCATGGGTAATTATCAGGAACCCCAAGGCTGCAGAGAGACTAGAAAATTGAAAGGACACTCAAAGAAGACAATGGCAATCTGTTTCTATCTTATTGCCAGGAAAATGCCATGTATTTACCAAGAGCTGAGCCAAAACCGAAGGAGCTTTGACTCTCATTTCTGTTGGGTCATGTTTAGTACCTAGTGACCAGGTTCTTTTTTCTTTTATATTTATATATCAAATTTGGAAACCTCTCATCTCACTCACAGAATGACTCTGGGCGGTGTATAATTAAAACATAAAACCATATATAAATATTACATTCCCATAGGAGGCAATTAAAACAGGAATAAAATAATTAAAATTGAAACTTAAAAAGGCGGGGGAGGTCCTGGAAGGCACTGATCAACCCCACGGCTCTGTGTTCTTCTGTGAGCCCCAAGCAAGTTATCAGAGTCAAGTCAAAGGTTGGGAGAGGAATGGGCCCACCTCACCTCTGGGGTGAGAATGCTCCAAAGGGTGGGAGCAACAGCAGAGAAGGGTCTCTTCTGGATCCCACCTGTCGGAATTCTTTGAATGACGGAGTCTGTAACATACCTCCAGGGGTGAAATTCAGCAGGTTCTGACAGGTTCTGGAGAACCGGTAGCGGAAATTTTGAGTAGTTCAGAGAACTGGCAAATACCACCTCTGGCTGGCCCCAGAGTTGGGTGGGAATGGAGATTTTGCAATATCCTTCCCCCAGGAGTGGGGAGGGAATGGGGATTTTGCAGTATCCTTCCCCTAGGAGTGGCGAGGGAATGGGGATTTTGCAGTATCCTTCCCCTGCCACGCCCACCAAGCCACGCCCACAGAACCGGTAGGGAAAATTTTTGAATTTCACCCCTGCATACCTCCCTGCCTGACTAGTTGAGACGGCTGATGTAACATCTTCGGTAGCTAATTACAGGTAGTCCTTGATTGACAATAGTTCACTTGGTGACTGTTCAAAATTACAATGGCACTGCAAAAAGTGACTTATGACCATTTTTCACACTTACGACCGTTGCAGCTTCCCCATGGTCACATGATCAAAATTCAGATGCTTGGCATATTTATGACGGTTGCAGTGTCCCAGGGTCATGGGATCACCTTTTGCGACCTTCTGACAAGCACTGTGTTACTAACTTAACAATTGCAATGATTCATTTAACAACAGTGGCAAGAAAAGTAGTAAAATGGGGCAAAATTCACTTAACAAATGTTTCACTTAACAACATACATTTTGGACTCAATTGTGGTAATAAGTCGAGAACTACCTGTAGTCTTTTATTCTTCCATTTAATCGAATATAGAGGAAAATATCATAGCAAATGTATAGTTCTGTTCCCCTCTAAAGAGATTGTCCCTTTCCCCAATTTACAATGTACGCTACATGTTCAGTATCAATAATCCTAGAAATATTATCTCTACCCAAATCTTCTTGAGTGCTTCTGCAACAGAAGTCGACCGTAGGCCTAGTCCTGATGTTATTCTTCATTTTCCCTTATTGTATGATATTTGCTTATTCCTCCTGCTTATCAGTGCTCTTCTGATCGTCACTGCAAGGTCCCAAATCATTTTGAATTCTGAAAATACGTTGGCATTCTCATGGAAGAGTTTTTGCGAAAGGGATGCCCATTTAAGAAAGACTACTATGGGGGACATGGCCTGGCAAATTGCATCCATTTATTATTAACCCATAGAAAGTGGATTTTGACTTTACAGAAGGTGAAAACAACCAGCATCCGTTTGGTTTCTTAACCAAATGCCAGCATGATCTGCTTAGCCAACTGAAGGGTTGCATCACCAACAGTAATGCAAATCTTGAGATGTAGACAGTTTGAGATTGATGCAAGTACAAACAGCCCACAACAGGATACCTGTGAAAAACCACACTGCTTAGGAAAAAGTAATTTTATTGGGTAAGGAATAAGTTACAAACCTACCAACGAAATGAAATACAACTAGTAGTACCACTTCTTAGGCCAGCTGGGCAAAAGCCCAAAAAATGTTGCATTCCAGAACAAGGAGGGAATAAAAAGATTTTGCTCTTAGAAAAAGTCCAAACAAATTTTACATTTTTTTTGGTCTGTCTCTGAAATCATCTTGACATACCAGGAATTATCTCTAGGACTTCTGTATATGTGGTAAAGGAGAAGTCGAAGATATCTCACATGTTTTATTGTACTGTGAGTTGTACAGAGTTCATAGGTCAGTATATATTCTCCCCTTACTAGAGAGATTGCCAGGGAGGGCAGACAACCTTTATGTAGGCTTTCTCCTCCAGGACTCAAACCCGGCTACCACGTGTGCAGTGGCAAAATTCTGTGTCGCTGCAATGTCCACAAGAAAAAAATTGGTTACAGAATTATAGCTGCCAACGTGGGCCAACTTTTTGGAGGTATCTCTAACAATTTTTGGAAAAATGTATTTATTCACATACTTATCGGCTCTCCACTCACGTAAACTAGGGAGTGAACCTAACGGTCTGAGAACAGGTATTTTCTTAACAGGGATGTAATTATAGACTATTAATGTCAGTACTATTTTTTAATATATTGTAAACAGTAATGCCTATTGCTGGTCTATGACCGTAATAAAGTTATATTTATTTATTTGTATATGCTCTGTCTCATTTGTGTAATCATCTGGCTCATGTCCACTCCCTTACCTTTGAATATACAGAGTGACCAAATTCTTTTATTGGATGTCTATTAATTTTCATGCACATGTATCACATTGGAGCAGGAAGAAGTAGAATGGGTTTCATATGAAGATTGCACAAAACTGTTCCTGGAGACAGACATGGACCCAAACATACATACGGGGAAAAATTTCTTTCATTACAAACTTCTGTTTCAATCTCTCTTCCACAGCTATTATGCTACAAGCGAGAAGCAACAACCAAAACAATTGTATGTTCAAAATGTTTGAACTCCGTTTTAAAAGACAGCAAAACAAAACTAATCCTTCTCAAAGCAGCTTCTGGTTGCTGTTATTTAATTATTAACACTTGTGCACTGCAGGTTGGATTATAGAAATGGTTTTTTAAAACCACCCATCAGACTTTGCCCCGTAATCCTTCAGCAGACTAAAGTAAACACATGCTCTTTTTTTACTGTTTGGATGTGTCACAGGCATTTGTTTGATATCTCTGCCTGCTGTATCTTAAAAGTGGTGGTGATAATTTATGTTAACTTGCTTTTCTTGTATTCAACGTGCCAAGGTAGTAAACCCATGTTATTACGTTCTATTCATACATGGACAACAATGAAAAAAGGCAAAATGTTCAGAGTATCCCATCCACATATTTAATGAAATTTGGGGGTGAACCTCATTAAACTGATGATGATATACTTCCAAGTAATCATGGATAAGCCCAACATTTTCATTTAGGCTTCAGTGATTTTGCAATAGGATGGCTAACTAAGTGTTAAAGTCCATTGACAAGCTTAAAAAAAAGTTTACAATGTTATCTATTAATTCTCATTTGGTTTGGAAATATATATGTCAGTGATTGCTAACCTTTTCCGGACCGAGTACCCAAAGCGCGCGTGCGCACGAACCCCCCAAATGCAATGCCCATGCACCCCTGCGCATGCGCCCCACTCCCCATGCATGTGTGCACCCCCCATGCCCCCCTGTGCATGCCCCCACACCCCATGCCCCCGGTGCATGTGTGCCCCCCTGCATGCGTGCCCCCCTGCATGCACCCCTTGCACACACCCTGCCCCCGCGCATGCACGGCAGAGACCCAAAGACCAGCTGGCTGGTGGGAGGCGCGTGCGCGTGCGCATGCGCGGCAGAGCTGAACTGGGACGAGGGCTCACGTGCCATCAGAGAGGTCTCTGTGTGCCACTTCTGGCACACGTGCCATAGGTTCGCCATCATGGATATATGTTGTCCTTGAGGTGTCCAGACCAGTATAAATGAAATAATAAAAATAGCATACTGGATAATAATGTGATATGAAAAAAAAATGAAAGCATTATTTATGGCATAATCCAGCCTTCCTCAAACTGGGTCTCTGTAGGTGTTTGGAAACTACAGCCTGCAGAAATCCATGGAAATTCTAGGAATTGTCAAACAACAGAATTGGAAACAACCAGGATGGGCAAATTTTGCCTAATCATGGGGATGCTGTCCTGAATGCTCAAGTGTGGTATATTTGTGGAAGCATGATAGATTCTCTAATCAGACTTAAATGTCTAGGGTTAGTAATAATTAATTTTAAACAATAATATGTGAGCAATTGTGTTTGAGTGCAAAAGAAAAAAAAAGGGAACTATAGCTGTGTTACCAAAGGGGTGGAGGGAAGAGGTGAAATGGCAGATACAGCAAAAATGGTACAAAATATATAAACTGAAAAAGGAAGAATTCTAGAGGAAAGTAACTGTATCTTCAGATACTGAGCCAATTGTATTTAGGTGAAACTGAACAAGGAAATCAGAAACAGGTTTGGCTCCCTTTGTGGCCCAGAAAACACTAGGAGCAAAGCAGCTTATCAAATTACATTACATCATCAGAGTTTACTCTCCCTTGCAAAATCATGGCCTAAAGCCACGTTACAGCCACTGAATGGGCCTTAGACTAATTTTTTTCATGGAATTTGCTGTCTCCAAAGATGCAGGACAGCCTGCTTCTTCTTTAATTCAGGATTACCTTGGATTATAAATCATACAATTCCCAATTAGTGAGGTTGGAGTAGGTTAGAGAAGACCACTTTAAAGAGTAAATGGAGATGGACACTTATGGGTAGCAGTCAGTTCTGAAGTCCCAAACTGAAACATGGCAGCTAGTTTTTCATTGGGCTTTTTATGTAACACCAGCCCCTTCTGATAGTTGATTTTGTCATTGTTTTTCAGTCGCTAGATCACATCCAACTCTTCGCGACCCCCATGGACCACAGAATGCCTGGTCCCCTGTCCTACATTGGCTCTTGGAGTTTGCCCAAATTACGTTTATTGCATCAATGACACTGCCGTCCCCTTCTCCTTTTGCTTTCAATCTTTCCCAACATCAGGGTTTCTTCCAATGAGTCTTCTCATTTGGTGGCCAAAGTATTTGAGCTTCAGCTTCAGTATCTGTCATTCCAAAGAACAGTCAGGGTTGATTTCCTTTGGGGTTGAGGTAGTTGATTTCTACATAGGCAAATCCAAGCTCACACCAATCACTTGTGAATGCATTTTCCCACAGAGTTCTCCATAATATTTTCCTCAGCAGCTCACCCTGAGCCTGGCTTATGTATATACAGTATGAATGGTAGACTCTTGAGGAGCAAGACAGAATGAACTGCATTCTCCTAAAAATATGCAGGTACTGTCACTTTTGAAATCTCACATCAACAAACTTCATTTAACCAAGATACTCTGTAAAAATGTCAAGAGCACCACCCTGAATTCTAAACCATAATGGGATTATTTTGGACAAATTATGACTATGGTTGCAATCATGCATGAATCAGGCCATTGCTGTTTTTTAACGAACCACAATTTAAAAATCCTGCCTGTGTGAATGAAGCCCATGTCTATCCATCCAACAGCACAAATGTTCCCGTTTTGTTGGGGGTACACAAACTGATGGCATTATAAAAGAAGGTGAAGACCAATATAAGGGCCCTATTGATATCAGGTGGTGATAATTAGGCAGCCACCAAGGATCCTCTCCTCTAGGCACAACCTATTTCCTCTTTTTATTGATATTAGCAATGCCAGCAATGGGAACATAGGAAAGGCTCCATTTCCACCGTTAGCTGTTAAAATGTTTTAGATAGTTATAATCCTCCCCCTTTTAAAAATTCTGTTGGTAAAATTCTTATACCATATATATCTGTCCAACAACTTCCTAGAAAAGACTAAATGAGGGCATAGGAATATGTGGGACAGGCAAAAAGGAGGGGCAAATCAGGCATAATGATATCATAATGCAAATATTATTACTTGTGTACATTGGGACACAAGGACATAATGACAGGGTTTGCATTATGACATTGCTGATCTATGTCATTGCTGTGATAGCCTATAATTCAGGTCTCATGGTTTCTATGATACCATAAGCCTGGCCTAAGGCAAATAGCAGGCCACATACAGATCAAAAGGATTGGAGATCCATCTAATAATGGTTCCATTACTATGAACAGGTAACTTAATTCATATTTAACTGAAACCAGTTCCATCCTCTGCAAAGGTAGAGGACTTATTTTCTGAAGATTTACCGTGGATTTAGCTTAGTGGCCTGCTGTGATTTCTTGTTTTCATTTGGAATTAAAAAATGCTTAAATAGGACCACAGTATTTCATCCTAATGGACTAAATCACGGGTGTCAAACTCACAGCCTGTGGGCTGGATGCGTCACGTGATCACGCCCGGTTTAGCGAAGGGGGGAAAAGTCACGATACCTCACGTGACGACGCCGTGACGGCACGAGTTTGACACCCCTGGACTAAATCATAGGATATTGTTAGATGTCTGACTCTTCAGGAAGCCACACACCATGTAATGGAAAAGTTGTGGCCGGAGTGCCTGTTGAAGAAATCATGACAACTGATATATATAGGGATCATTTTAAGGAATTCTGGAAATTGAGTTGACAAGGCCTGAAACCGGAGTGCTGCAACTTTATATCTCAATACTACTAAAATTCTTGTTCCCATAACCTTTAACTGTGCAAAATGATACATCATAGGACAATTTTTGAACCAACTTATTTCAAATGGGCTAATTTAACAGAATGCGCCAAAAATCTGGGACTCGTGATTGCCATGAAATTGAATTTTGACTACTTTTATAAAAGATTTTATAACATAAAAATTATCATAAAACATTTTATGATATACCTAATTCAACATGTCATAAAACATTTCCTGAGGACAACTCCTAATGTTTGACTGTGTTATACAGTTCAACGTGGTCTATTTCTCACTAGGTGTGGATTTTGCAATGTCAATCTGTAGATTCTTGCTGGATTTTTCAAATATTACGCAAAATACTGAGGGAAGAAATGAAACTTTGATGTTGTGATTACGAAGACATAACTATGTGGTATTCATAAGAGCAGGTAAACTTTTATAAGTATAGTAATTCATATCAAATGTGCAATAGATAAGCAAAGTTAATATTGAACATTACCTCTGCATGTTTTTTTAAAAAAATTAGGAATGGTATGTTAAGCAGATCTAGTAGTTATCATTATAAAAACTTATAATCCCCCTTTTGAAATAGTAAAATATTTGCAGAGTGCAGTGAAAGTTAACCCTAACCAGTTAGATATTTTTCAATGGCTTGCTTTAGCCAGATTTAAGCACTTTAAACTTTAATTTCAACTAGAGGTATTTCAATGTATGCTTAATAGTTTAATTTAAATGAGAAAGCCAACTTTCTTAGAGATTTAAAAGCCACAGGAGTGGTGCAAAAAATCTACTTTTTATGATAACCAATCAGTCTGTTAATTAATTGGCCAGGATTGATGACACCTTTCTATTACTGGTAATGGGAACAGAAACAAAACCACCTATTTTAAAATGGATCTTTGAGATGCAAAGGAAACCTTTCTTGATTTTTTTCTTCCCCACAGGGTCAAATTTTAGCAAATTTTCCTCCTGGTCACCTACTTGTTACAGAAAGTGCTATCTGTTTTTCCCACTAGCCAACTGACCAGCTGGCCTACAAAGAAAAGATACTTGAATTCCTTCTGCTAAGGGACAGGCAATTACTGCTCTCTTTGAAGCCTTGTCCTAGAAATATAACATACCTAATGCTGAATGGTGATACATAAATTTTAAACCCTTCTTAGTTTCATTGTTTGGCCCTGATGTTCTTTTGCAGTTTTTCTCAACCTTGGCAACTTTAAGTTGGGTGGACTTCAGCGCCCAGAATTGCCCAGCCATCATTTTAAGACCGCTGCAAAAAGTTGTAACAGTGGATCACTCATGTAGGTGCCTAGACTTACAACTGTTTTGACTTATGACAAAAATTCCAGGCTCCATTACGGTCATAAGTCAAGGATTACCTGTATTGCAAAATCAGTGCCTTTAGATTTGAAGATTTATTTATCATATGGCACATTCATATCATTTTTCAGTGAAAAGGAACACAGGTAAATTACAAAACCTAGAATATAAAATCTGAAACCTTAACATGAAGATTACAAACATATTGTATACCTAAGTTGCAAATATACCGGTAATTTTTACTCCATTTGTTGCAGCCAGAAAATCAGCGAAATCTCCATTATAGGCTCTGTTTTGACACTCTTCACTGTGTGTTGGATAGTTTGTTTTTCAGCCCCACAATCACAATTCGGTGATGGTATTTTGCCCCTCTTATAGAGGACATCTGTGCATCTACAATGACCAGTGCGAATGTGGTTCAATGTTGTCCATATTGCACAGGGCTGGTCAAATCCAGGTGGTTTTTCCAAGATGCAGGGAAAGCTTCGTCATTGTGGGGAGCAATTTTCTATCCAGTGTCGATTCCACATATTGTGAGTGTCGAAATCATCTTTTACAAATGCTTTAGCAGTAGAGATGGCTGGGTGTTCAGATCTCAACTTTTTAACAGAAGATGATGGAGAGGAAGGACTACTACCCTAGAAACAGTCTTTAAGAATCAGTGAACCAGGAGTAAATAAGCCTTTTGCTTTTAGGGATTACCCCATTGCCCCCAGGGATTACCTGTTGAAAGACACACTTGTAGTAAACATGGCAAATCTGGATTGTGTAGCCATAGCCAAAAGTAAATGGAGTCACCTATTATCACTTTTTTTTGAAAGCTTTATTTATAATACCTTTCCAAGGCTTTCTTTTCTCTCTCTTGCTTCTTTCTATGGAGCAGAGAAGGGTCAGACTACCTTGAAATGCCTGCTTGCAAAGGGCTTTTAAAATTAGACTACTTTGAGGCCTGCATGAAATTCAGCTGAGAAGCACCTGTGGCAATAAAGCCACACAACCACACCCCAAACAAAAATGGCTCAAAGGCAACACTTTTATATGCCACTTCACATTTTAAAAGATATTACAACTAATTCTGCCTGCAAAAGTCCTCAGTATCAGCCACAGCTGATTATCCGAAGCTGACAGATGTTGCTGCTTTTCTCTCACTGCAGTTTTCTGAGTGCACGTTTTCACTGTTACATTTTTATGATTGGTGATTCTAAATGATCTATAATATAAAATAAATTCGTGTGATAATATAAAGTGATCAGAGATCTATGTTTAATCTTTGCCTTTCATTCATTGCAAATTTTTAAATTATTTGATGACAAATGGATATATCGAGTAGGGTTTGGCTGTCCCTCTCAAAATAATGATATTTGTGGAGGAGAGACTTAATTGGGGAAGGAAAGAAAAAGAGGAAATGGATAGTACTTTCCTCTTGAAAGTAGACAGAATGTTCTAACTGGCTGTGAAGTTTAGAAGCATAAACAAGGGTATTCAAGATGAACTGGAGATATTAGCATGATTTATGCTTTATGCCTCTATTTGCTGGCACTGCACTGAGGGTGTGCCACATGTGTGTGTGACCTTTTTTTAAATGTGAATACATTTTGTAGGTGCATAAATTTCAATGCATACATTTTCTAAACTACAGCTACTACAACTACAACAAAAATTGGGCTGAGATCATAGTCTGCTCATATATAAGCAAGAGCATCCACTAACCTTTTTCTAGGATTATTCTCATGCAGTGCCATTAGAAAATACGATAAATGTGGATCTTAATCACATTGCCGTTCCCTAAATCTCAATTTTCTAACAATCCCACACCCCTCCCAATGCCAAAGTTTTGTTCCCAAATATTTGTAGAGGGATGCCAGGTTTAAAAAAACCTCCTTTTCTGTGTGAATAAATGTGTAGATGCTGAAGGAGATCATTATGGTCTTCATATATAAAAAACCAGATAAAAGCTAGCTGGACTGTTGATTCTTTCTTCAGCTCTAGTAAACCAACAGTAGCATCTTCCATTGCACTTAAAAGTGGATGGTTATCGTAAGGAACAAAAATAAGCTGAGTTGACTTTCACTAGCTACTGCTTCCCAGCTTCTGCATCCTGAAGTAATAGAGTCATTTGACCTATGAGAGCTCTGTGGTTCATATTTGCATTTAGCAGAAAAGGAGAACAGGACTTTATGCATCCAAGCTGAGCTTTTTGACCTCCAACCTTGACTTCAGATAGGGATAGAGTCTTCAAAAAGATTTCTTTTCAACTCTATGCTTGGAAGCCGGCTCTTCTCTGGGACAGAGTAAACTGGCTACCTTAGTAAGTTTTGGATGATGTGAACATGCAGCAAATTTGTTATTGCACATTTATTATCAGGGTTGGGGGAACTGGGATTTGAAAGATTTTCTGCCTCAAGTAGGAAGTATTTTGGGCAGCAAAATGCCTGGTTTTTCCCTACATTCTGTCAATATTCAGGACAGAATTGAAAACCGGATTTAGAGAAGCTATGAGCTATAAATTTGCTTCCCACCTTAATCCAGAAACATATCCTCTAATCATGAGCCTAGATGTTGTTGTTACCATTATGGGAACAAAATAAAGCTGGTGCATATGCATATGAGCCGAGGTGGCGCAGTGGTTAGAGTGCAGCACTGCAGGCTACTTCAGCTGACTGCTAGCTGCAGTTCGGCGGTTCAAATCTCACCGGCTCAAGGTTGACTCAGCCTTCCATCCTTCCGAGGTGGGTAAAATGAGGACCCAGATTGTTGGGGGCAATATGCTAACTCTGTAAACCGCTTAGAGAGGGCTGTAAAGCACTATGAAGCGGTATATAAGTCTAAGTGCTAAGTGCTATGTTCAAGCAAAAAATGAACACCGTGTGTAAGGAAATATGGTACACACATACTGTATGGTGTTCGCCATTCCAGGAAGTGCCTCTTTCCATCCATGAATGTTCCATGGTTGTTTTCTTCCTTAGATCCTTCCTAAAGACAGTAATTTAGAAATCAAATCAAATTTATATATAAATTATCCTTGGTAGTTGAATTGATGTAGCATGTGCCCAAAATTGGACTATTTCTAGCATCAGGTGATATTACCATTCTTTGGACGCCTGCCCAGAATGAGCTAGGAATACACCAATGTGATTATCCTATTTGGAAATGTTGATTGCATTGCATCCAGGTCAAAGATGACTAAATTGAAGGTGAAGATAGAGTTGTCAGAAACACCGTTCTCCAAAATTGTTTAAATATTATTTTGCATATAAAAACATTGGACCTCTTCATCAACTAGTGCAGAAGAACAATTTGTATCCACACCCTTCTGGTTTCCTACTTGGAAATTATCAACCTGGATTAGAAAACATGGTGAATAAATTATCCAGCAGGGAGATGGAGAGGGGAAGAACCCAATCTTTATCCTAAAGTGTGAGTGTGGGTGGAAGGAGAATTTCAAAGAATAAACATCCTGGATATAAATTGCTTCAACTTCTACCCTCAAAAAGACGCTATAGGGCACTGCACACCAAAACAACTAGACACAAGGACAGTTTTTCCCCAAATGCCATCACTCTGCTTAACAACTAATTTCCATAACACTGTCAAATAATTTACTAAGACAGTATTACTATTATTCTTCTCTTCCTTACTAGTATCTATCTCTTCCCTTATTACTATAACATTGTTGCTTGTATCTTTCAATTATATTGTTTTTATTTGTTTCCTAGTACGATTTGATAGCTTATTAGTAACCTTGACTATCACTGAGTGTTGTATCTTTTTATTCTTGATGAATGTATTTTATTCTCCTTATGTACACTGAGAGCATATACACGTAAGACAAATTCCTTGTGTGTCCAATCACACTTGGCCAATAAAGAATTCTATTCTATTCTATTCTATTCTATAATTTTGATTATATGCCTTTGGAAAAATACAAGTAATCAGTTTGACTTTGATGATCAATATTTGACATTAAGCAGTAGAAATTACATCATCAGATTAGCAAATAATTTTAGACTTGATTTCTTGGGGCATTTTCTCTCTCCCTACCCACAATGTACATATGTATCCACATTCATGTACTGTAGATGTACATACACATAAAATATTTATGTGTATTTTATATTATGATAATTTTAATAGCATTCTTAATAATGCACATAAAATATTCTGTTGCAGACTGGAGACAAATTACTATTACTTTTCATTTATAGTGGCGGTGCTGACATCATTCTTATGAAATGCAAACATTTTGAATGGCCTTCAGCTATGAGCTGTGACGTTTGCCCACCACTGCATGTTAAAGGGAAGTGTGTGCATACAAGTGGCCTTGGGGAAGGAGGACAATGACTCTTGCAGAAAAATATTGGGGACCTGAGTAGGGGGTTGGACTAGAAGACCTCCAAGGTCCCTTCCAACTCTATTATTCTGGATCAGCCCTGATTCTTCCCAGCTCCCAACATTTTCAGCTTTTTCCTTCTTTGTTTGTAAGCCGGGGACTCCCATCAAAATTATCATTAAGATAGAGGAATATTTTTCTTTCTTTTTATAACTGGTTCTTTCAAAAGAAACGCCTTCAAAAGAAGAAGAAAAAAAAAAGGGGGGGGGACAAATGCAAATGTAACAACTTAAAGGATCTAAGGTATATTTTCTTCCGGAGGAGGAGGGGGGGGAAGAACAGACGTGTCCAGAAAGATTGAGAACAAAAACAAGAAAAGAAAAAGAACGAAACGTGTTTGTTTCGTGCGTTGACATTCATTTCCAAGCTCGCCTCCCACAGTACCATAGAGAGAGGCGGCAGGCTGGAAGGGAAAGGGAGAGGAGAGGTTGGCTTCGGAGCAACGGATTGGTAGAAGAGGTTACTCCTGAAAAAGAGGGAGGTGGACCGACCGCTCCGAATCCATCTGGAGACTCGAAGGGCCAAAAGCCAAGAGAAGCCGAGGTCCTTGAGGCTTAAGGAGAATAGAGCTTAATCACAACAACACCCACAAGCTGGACTGGGGTGTTTTGCTGGGAACACGGAAACTTTTTTTTAACTTGCCAGGCTAGGAATAGGATCGTTTTGAATCGGTTTCGTCTCGGGGAAGGGTTTCCACGTGCCCAGACTACCTCCTGCGGACCGCAAAGAAGACAGGTGAGACTGTTGGGTTGGTATGTCTCTCAAGTGGGCTTCTGACCCCCGACCCCCGCTTTCCTGCTTATGGGTAATAGAACCTCTGGGAGGGGGTAACAGCAAGGCACCTTGCAGAAAAGCGTTGCAGTGGTGGAAGAAAGCATTTTGGGGGTGTATGACATTTGTTAAGAAAGTTGTGGCGATCTAAATGTGCGATTTTACAGTTTTCCCCCCCAGACTGGCTCCTTCCAAATCTGGTGGATGGCAGCTCCACTATCCCCAGCCAACATTGCCAAAGGGCTGGAATGAATGGGAATTGCAGCCAAGTAGCTCATCTGGGGAAGTGGAAATTGAAGATGTAAAGAGCTGGAGCTCACCCATGCAATGTATGGAAGAGCCCAGTAAAACAAATCTGTTTGAAAAACGAAATGTATACTGTCTGTGAGTGGGGGATTGGGGGTGGTGATGGTTTATTCTTTAAAACCAATTCAAGTATTTAAGCATCTGTAAATAGAACCAGGTTCTAGCAGACTGAAACTGATTTGCATTGCAGCTAATGCCAGTATCTGGACATTCAATGGTTTAAATTTGATCACTGATTCTTAGTTTAGTTCAACCTTGCAAATTTCCTAATAGAGTCCTTGGAATATGGGTGTGTGAATTTGTAGTCTTGTTTGAGTACCTGGGATGATGATGTTCTGTCTTCCGGGAGAGTAACCCAGATGATCAGACATTATTAAGCCAGGATATATACAAATCTTCTGCCTATGCATACAAATGCAGCAAGAAATTCTCTTAAGTAAGCAGTTTCAAAAATAATAAGGTGAATGGAAACCACTTTATTTCCTGAATGATCCAATTGGGGGGGAAAAAATAGCGGAGGTATGGAGATTTTATTGGTACTAAATTGTGTTTTAATTCCAATAGAGAACAGATTGATGGAATTGTGAGGGAGGGTAATGAAAGAAATCACGTCAAGCGTCTGTTGCTGCTAAGTTTCAAAGTGTTTGACAGACTGAACATTCTTCCTTCCTTGACCTTAAGTTCTCCCACCCACCTGTTTGTTCCTTCTGAAATGTTTGAATTATCCTCTTTCTCTTTTTCAGATACTATATTTGAGCAGGGTGGATGCAATATGAATGTGAGAAAGACTCACTGGAGAGGGCATAGGCTTCTGATTTTCATACATTCAACATTCAATCCTGTACCTGCACAATAGCAATTTCCTTTTGTGTGCTTGTCCAGGCTTCCTAATCTCATACCAAGTCTGGGTGGGCATGAAGAATGCATGGAAGTTAATTACTTACTACATTCAAGTTACAGAAGCTGACCAGGAACCTGTCAGGGTTAGGGTTCAAATTCATAATCAGTGGCTACTTCGTCCAATCACCAAATGGGAGAGATCACCAAATGGATTAGAAAAATAGGAAGAGGAAAGTATGTTAGATAGGTCAGTGCATAACTGCCTTGAGTTATTTGTAAAAATAATAAAGGCAGAATACCAATAAATAAACAAATGTTCTCAATCAGCTCTTGAAAGGGGAAACATGGCAGCTCTTGCCTGCATTTTTACATCTAATTCTGATTCAGCCGGTAGAAGATACATTTTTCTTTTCTAAAATGAGACATGCCTCCTGAAAGCAACAGCTCCAAGAACCTTTCTCTGTTGCTTTCTGCCAACCTGTATTCATGATCCTTTTAACAACAACAAAAAAAAGGTAGGAAAAGAGTGACCATGAAGGACATTAATAGAAAACCTGGCAGTTCCATTAATAGATAGCTGATATGAGACCCAGTCATAAAGAAAACTTTGTTTGGTGCTAGGTACACTGGGCAGAAAACAGTCAGAAATAGTTTACCAATGTGAAACTTTAACTTCAGCAAATCTGCCAAGGTCAGCTAGATTTAAGGTTGTCCTTCTCAGCCTGGCACTCCCAGGATGTGTTGGGAACATAATTCCCAAAACTTCAATCAAAACAGCTTTGTGAAGCAAGAATCAGAATTAGACTCACCGAATCAGTCAGTTCTGCAAGAGTTGGTATCTCTGGATTGCTAGGATTGGAGAAATCTTC
Organism: Thermophis baileyi; assembly: GCA_003457575.1. NCBI lineage: Eukaryota > Metazoa > Chordata > Lepidosauria > Squamata > Dipsadidae > Thermophis > Thermophis baileyi. The sequence goes on along the minus strand of QLTV01003298.1, from coordinate 952,154 downwards.
CTTAAATTATTCCTTGATCAATACATGTCACACAAAATTCAGCTGTTTGGGAACTGTGATGCATCCCATATATTTAGATTTTCCAAATACATATTGTGCAGTTTTGTTGTTAGTTGCGTAGTCGTGTCCGACCCATCGCGACCCCATGGACAACGTTCCTCCAGGCCTTCCTGTCCTCTACCATCCTCTGGAGTCCATTTAAGCTCACATCTCCTGCTTCAGTGACTCCATCCAGCCACCTCATTCTCTGTCGTCCCCTCCTCCTTTTGCCCTCAATCTTTCCCAGCATTAGGCTCTTCTCCAGTGAGTCCTTCCTTCTCATTAGTATTTGAGTTTCATCTTCAGGATCTGGCCTAGTTTTCTTAATGTTGAGTTTCAAGCCAACTTTTGCACTCTCATTTTGCAGTTTAGCTTTCTACTTAAGCCCGGCTTCTTGTCATTGTTCCACATCTAACAATGTCAAAGACTTGTCACTTTTCTTATATTATTCATTGACTCATTCATTTTATCTGATTCTGAAAAAATTGCCAGTACCTTTCTTTATTTGTTTTGGGCCATTAAAAAAAAATTAATAGTGTGCCCCCAAATTCAGTCAGATATTCATGTTGTGGGAGGGAGGGCACTGTATTTGTTGCCCTTTGATTTTCTATTATAAAATGCTTTTCTAGCAGGGGGTTTTCAGGCTCCCAATATTTATCATTGTGACATGTCTTTCTATTTACTAAGTGAAAGGTAAATTAGGGTTTCTTCCCTACTTTATCAGTACATAAGCACAGTGGCACAGTTTAGCTTACAGGAGTACATTTAAATAACCAATGTTTTATTTGAAACTAAGTACCTAGATCTGTAATTATGCATATCTCTACAAACCATCTGTATACATTCCTAACTAACTACCCCTTGAGTATAATTGTTAATAAAAATAGGAAGAAAGAGAGAGTGCTGTTTGCTGCTACCCTAATTGTCCACCATTATCTGTACAGCCGTTTGAGGCCTATTTTTGTTTATTTGTGAGAACATTTCTTTCATGCCATTCCATTAGGGATTGTCAAAGCAGTTCACCACATAACATTTTATTATAATTTTGAAAAGGACATTAAAAAAAATCATTTTAAGAACCTCTCCTGACTCGGTACTACATGGGCTGTTCTTCATTTTTTTTCTGTCTGAAATGTAATTATGGGCAACAGAGGTATTTCAGCATATTGTTGAACATTAACTTTCACTAGCTTAAGGCAGTTTGGTTGATGATGAGGAATCAGGAAGTTTGATTCCAACATCTGGAGAGATACAAGTTTCTGATACCCAGTTTAAATTGTTGGGTGAGTGGAATTAATGTTGGTAATTGCCTTTTGTGTATATACATCTAGAAACACTTCACATTATTTTTGCGTGTATTTTGGAGATTCGTAGCTGTTCAGCTAACTAATCAGTTCCTCAGTCCTAAAGCACTAGTAAGTCTGGCATCTGACATCAACATAAGAGCAACCCCAATTCTTGGATGCACTTGGCAGTTTTTACTTATATGTACAGATATCACAGACAGTACTGGATACATGTTATAAAATGGATATTTATTATTTGCAGTTTTCTTTTTTTCTTCCAGTGTGCTAGAAAGGTGTGTGTGTGTGTGTGTGTACACATGTGTACACTGTGCAGTTTTCTTGGCAAGATTTTAGAAGTGGTTTGCCATTGCCACCTTTCTAGGGCTGAGAGAGAGTGATTGAGCCAGTCACCCAGATAGTTTTTGTGCCTAAGGTGGAACTAAAATTCATGGTCTTGGAATTCTTTATATATATGTAAAAGTGTATATAAATATATGGGCTAGGTTATGTTTATGGCTTGCATATTTGCATGAAACTTAATCAGGTCATTTAAAATTCTAATGCTTATATTTGCATTTGCTAATTTTGGTATATTTCTAATCCTGGTTGGAGTTGGTTTGTGTTTTGGAGGGTTTTGTAAATCTAACTTCAAATTAGTTTATGCTTTAGTCTATTACCTGAATCCAGAAAATGGATTAATATAGTAACCATGTTATACAAATTCAGCCTTTGAGTATATTGGACAAGAAGACCTTCAAGGTTCCTCCCAACTCTGTTATTTTGTTATATGGGTATTGTATACATTTGAATTTACTCTGATTTTCTAAATTATTTTGCCCATATACTTTATAATTTATTATAATCTGGCAATCATTAGAGTGGAAATGGATGGAATCCTTATAAGTGTGTGTGTTTCCCTGTTAAATTATCAAAAACAATCACATTAATTGCATCCGGTTACTTTTGGCTTCTGTAGAGTTGTGATAGAACAGCAAAGAAATACAGAGTTTTTGCTGCCAATCAGTGATTGCCCAGACTTATGCAACTCTATCTGAAGAGCCACTTCAGGAGTGTAAGAGTGGATAGAGTGTGTTTAACATTATCCTTATGGCTAGTCCCAATGGATAAAGAATTCCAAAATGTAGAAAGTAGTTAAAGCTTTGGTTATTTAGTGAAACAGACATCTATTTTGCATAAGTCTAAAAAGATGGACTGGAAACAACTGCATATGAGATCTTTGTTTTGTAAGACAAAACTTTCATTGCTAACCAGAGACCTTTAAAATCACTACAAGGAGCAAGAAATACACAGCTTGAGCCATTAAAATGTTATTAAAAGGCAGCAGAGTCCAATTTAATTTCTCAGCAAAATACCTGACACAGCTGGGCAGCAGAATTTCAGTGGAGTCAAGCATGCATACGTGTGTGCATACTGTATATGTAATATATATAATCACACACACACACACAAACACATTATTATATTATGTGCTGAATCAGATATTATGTATAATGTGACAGGTTCATTACTTTTGTAAGAACAGACTCCTATGCAGTCCTCTGCTGATGGTAGAAAGGGATAGACATATGCTTTTGTATGTATAAATATGAATAGCTTTTACATGCAGAGTACAAAAGAGTTGTTTATAACAGGTGAACTATATAAAAAAGAAAATCCTGTGTAGCATTTAAAGGTGCATCAGTACTAGCACTTCAACTGAAAAGTTTATATCAATGTTAAATATGATTTCTAAAAAGGTTAATGAACATAAGATTGGCTAAGCCATACAATTAATAAATATAGCATCGGTAAACAGTTGCAAAATGCATTGAATTCATTTATAATATTAGAAAAGTTTCAATTTTTGAGCTTAATACCTAAAACTAAAGTTATTTCTTGTGGTTTATAAATGTTAAAAGAAAGAAAACAGGAAAAGAAGGAACTGCTGGGGAAAAAATAAATGAGTGTTTAATTTCTAACTTCCTTTTTTATATTCTAATCAATTTAGAATTTTAATCAAATTCAAGCCAGAATTCTTTTCATTTACACAATACATCACACAGCAAGGCAAATACAACACATAATGGTTTTTAAGAGGTTCTATATGTATTGTATATTCAGAAGTCAGACTCAGTTATGACCAATGACTCTGATCTTGCATTTGCTCTCTGTGGGTTATGACTGAGTAGAAACATTTTGCTTTAATTTCCCAATATTTTCTTTATATATGCATTTTACATCTTGGTTGTGAGCTGTTTTCTCAGGTGTTAATTTTTTACAGAGTTTAAATTTACGTATTTTCAGTGTGAATTATATAGTAGTGCTGGATTTTACATAAAGAATGTGAATACATATATACGTGTGTGTGTGTGTGTGTGTGTTTGTGTGTGTGTGCATGCTACCTGTTGAAAGTTTTTCTTACGCTTAAAAAAAACTGAGCCCAAATAAGAGGCATTTATGACTGAAAAGCTGAATTATCAGCACAAAGATATCCATGTATGAGAAGGAATAATTCCCAAATGGGGCTTGCTACCAGGAAAATGGTCATTGGATTATTGCTGAAAAGACTGGACACACAGGAACTAAATCTGCTTTGGTTAAAAAATGACTTTTAAATCCTAAATTATAATGTAGATTTGCATTAAAATATATACAGAATATTGTCACACATCTTGTTCCACAAGAAAACTATAACAGAAATCCACTTTTTGAAAAGTGTTTGCTTTAGCCAGAGCTCCATCAGACTTAAAAAGAAAGCCTATCATTCACTGATATGTCAGTTATAAGTATGTATGAGTGCTAATGAAATGCAGATTGGAACAGATTGTCTGTGGAGTACAGCAAGTGCTGTGTTATCTGCCAGTAGTTTTTCCTTCTGGTGAGCAATGCCAAATTATGATGGAAAAAGCAAGCATAATTTCCAGGAATGATATGCCATGCTAAAAGTTATGCTTTAAGGAAGAAACAAGTTCATCACTATAATTATAATACTAATGTCACAAAACTGCTTATATCATGCACATTTTCTGCAATTCTGCATGAATGGAATTTTGCATATGTTACATGGTGCAGAATTGGAGTAACTTTTCATGTTGTATTCTCATTTCCTAGCAATCTGTTTTGAGCCTAAAATAGTGTAGACTCATGCACCGCCCCATACTAAGCATTTTTTTTTAGCACAAATGTGCGCAAGAGAGGGACAATTCTCCCATCAAATATACCATAGAGGAACAACATTTTAAATATACCGGTTCTCCTCGATTTATAACCATAGTTGGAATTGGAAATCTGGTCGTAAATCTGGTCGTAAATCATTACATTTGTAAGTTAAGGAGCCCACTTGATCTGCTGATATGATTTTATGATCTTTGTAGTGATTGTTAAGTGAATATCTCAATCAGATTCTCAAATCAGAATAGAGCTGGAAGGGACCTTGGAGGTCTACTAGCTCAATCCCCTGCTCAAGCAGGAGACCCTATACCATTTCAGACAAGTGACTGTTCAGTCTCTTCTTAAAAACCTCCAGTGATGAAGCAACCTACAGCTTCTGAAGGCAAGCTGTACCACTAGTTAATTGTCCTCACTGTTAGGAAGTTTCTCCTTAGTTCCAGGTTGTATCTCTCCTTGATTCATTTCCATCCATTGTTTCTTGTCCTACCTAAAGGTGCTTTGGTAAATAAGTTGACCCCCTCCTCTTTGTGGCAACCTCTCAAATACTGGAATACTGCTATCATGTCCCCCTAGTCCTTTTCTCTAGACTAGCCAAACCCTAATCCTACAACCATTCTTCATATGTTTTAGTCTCCACGACTTTAATCATCTTAGTTGCTTTTCTTTGCACTTTTTCCAAAGTCTTAACATCTTTTTTGTAATGTGGTGACCAAAACTAGATGCAGTATTCAAGGTGTGACCTTACTAAGGCTTTATAAAGCGTTATGATGGTTGTAAATGCAAATTCATTCATTCGAACGACGCCTTTTGCTGGAAAATGGCAAAAAAGTTGCAAATTGTGGTCACATGACCACAGAACACTCAAACGTGCATAAGCGTGCATAAGCGCACCAGCGTGCCTACCGTCCCTGTCCTACTGTCCTATTGTCCTCATCTATCTGTATTCACTTTGATTATGTTTATGTTTATACCTATACCTGCTATCTTGTACATGTTTGACAAACAAATAAATAAATAAAATAAATAAATAAAACTTGCCATAAAGGTGACCTTTTGTCATGTATCTAATATGCAGTCATGAGATGGGGGGGAAGGGGCGGTGGTGGCACAATTCATGATGTCCAGTGTGCTTTATAAGCCATAAAGCACCGGTTCTATGGCTGTCATAAATGCAGTCATTCAATGACCGATTGCAAATTGAGGTCTATCTGTATATATAATGAATAACACTGAAGTGACTGTAGGAAGGTTATCACCAATATGAGATGGAAAACAAGTGAAGGCAAAATCACAATTTGTAACAAAAATTGACCTGCCGTGTCTTGTCTGAAAACAATATAAAATTCCACGCTCACAGAATTATCAAATTCTCTAGGTTATCATTGATGGAAATGGAATACAAGATACACCATGCTTTATTGATTGCTTACATCTCTGGGACTTAATTCTTTGATTTCCTACACATGTAGGACATTATTCTTTATCATTTCCCACAACCTCATTTCTTGCTTAGTAGCTTGCTTGAATTGTCAAACAATGCCATCTGTTCTATCGCCATATCAACAGTATCCCAAATGAATACATAAAAGAAAGAAACTGAGAATATGAACATCAGCTTTTGGCTGCTCCAGTGGTGAGTTTCTACCGGTTCACCCCGGTTCGGGCGAACCGGTAGCAGCGGCGGCGGGAGGCTCCGCCCACCCGCCCAACGTCAATCACGGACGTTCTGTGCATGTGCAGAAGCGTTGCGCGTGCGCACTCCCATTCCCGAACCGGTAGCAAAGGTAAGTGAAACCCACCACTGGGCTGCTCCTACTCATATCCCCAAATCTCAGAGAGGATGGTCTCTGCAAGATACCACATTATTTCATTCAGCTGGACAGATGAATAAAGAATCCTTACCTGAGTCACAGCTTTCTGGTGATCTCATGAAGCAGTAAACAGAGAAGGCATGCCCCAAAGACAAGACTCTTTTGAATTGAGCTTGACCGCTGCTTACAACATGAACGCATATTTTCTGGGCAACAGTAATAGCTTGTTCTTGGCTTCTTTCAGGGTGTTTATTTTATTTCAGTCTAGCCTACAGTCTTGGGAGTTTCTAGCAGATTCCCATTCAAGAATAAACTAGGCCTTCCCCTATTTTATTTTATTTTGTTGAAATCAGCCATTAGGGAATACAGGTAGTCCTTGAATTACAACAGTTCATTTAGTGACCATTCGAAGTTGCAATGGCACTGAAAAAAGTGACTTATGACCGTTTTTCACACTTACAACCTTTGCAGCATCCCCATGGTCACATGATCAAAATTTGGATGCTTGGCAACTGACAATATGACAGTTGATCAGATGATCACCTTTTGCAACCTTCTGATAAGCAAAGTTCATGGGGAAGCCATATTCACTTAACTACTATTGGTATGTTACTAACTAGACAACTGCAGTGATTCACTTAACAACTTTGATTACCTTACCTTCCTGTGGCAAGGAAGGTAATCAAATGGGGCAAAATTCACTTAACAACTGACTCGCTTAGCAACCACAATGTTGGCTCAATTGTGGTTGTAAGTCAAGGACTACTTGTAATTGCTTGAAATCTTGACCATTGTCCACTAATAATGATGACTATAGATACATATCTCTGATTCATAGTTGATAATTCACATAGGAAACATACTACGAATAATAAATAGGTCTGTTACACTATATATATATATATATATATGACTTAATTCTCAATTTCAGTAGTAATTGCGTAATGGGGAATCTGCAAACTGATCTCCCAACTTTGGTAGAAAACAGAATTAGCCTTCCTTTTTATGATGATAGAGTTAGTGAAAAGACTATTTCAGTTTTTATAGTCTACCAATACATGACATAAGGTTAGTAATACTTACCAAGTAAATCATTATTTGGCTATTAGTTTAATTAGTTCCTGAGGGCCTTGGAGGGATTGGGAGGATGGTTACCAATGAGAAACCTAATATTATAGAGTATTTGTAGTTTCCACTGAATGGCATACTAGCTTCCAAGCAATTGTGACTAATTATAGAACTAGAGTTTATACAAACTTTTAAATGCGTATTGAAAATGGTTATATAATGCCAAGCGTCTAAGCAGAATTTATATTAGATGGAATTATGCATTAAACAAGCACATTTTTCAAATGTTCTCTATGACTTTGCAAGAAGATTTTAGGTCCTGGTAGCGAATACAGAATGCAAAAAAGATTGTTCAACCCTTTAGCATTTATACCAGTTTCTGCAGCATAAACTGGAACTTTACCCACATCCACACACAAATATCAATTGTTTTCAATTAATACTTAGCAGAAGGTGAAATTTCTCACTGTACTTTTGTCAGAACATTTTTATTGAGGGTGACTAAATATTGGTTCAGGAAGGTACAGTGAAAATAGCTATTGAGGCTGCTGAACTGTTTATGTTTAGCTGGAAATACTGTAAGTCCCTGAATTTATCAGGATTTGAATAGACGTGCAAAAGATTGTGCTGCAAATATTTGATTTTTTTTTCCAGTTTCAAAGTGAATTTGGAGATAGACTGATCATCCACAGCATACATTACAGAACTGGTTTATTTTTTATTGAAAATAATTACATGGTTAGCCCAAGCTAGGGTCATATTCTCCAAAATATGGTTTTCTCTTTTGCTGCTTTGATGCAGCTGCCCTGTGGCTAAAATCCTCCATCCTCTAATGCAGAGGTGTCAAACTCAAGGCCCACGGGCTGCACCTGGCCCGTGGGGTGCTTAGATCTGGCCTGCGGGGCTGCCCTGGAAACAGCGAAGGACTGGCCCGCGGTGCCTCTGCCAGCGAAAACGGACCTCGGGAGGGCCGCGCGTGGTTTTCGCTGGCAGAGGGTTGCAGGAAGCTGTCGCAGCCGAAAACGGAGCTTGCGAGCCCGTTTTCGCTGGTAGAGCGTTCAGGCCACCATAGGCACCCCCGACACAAGTGACATTGAGCTGGCCATGCCCCCCCTGGGCATACACCCCATGCCCCCCGAGGTCAAACACAACCCTGATGCGGCCCTCAATGAAATCAAGTTTGACACCCCTGCTCTAATGCAAGGATATCCAGTGAGGTGCCCACGGTTACCACTTTCTGCCTTTCTGCCAAAAGACTTTATTTGTAAGATTCTTGATTCTTTAAAACAAAATTAAAATAATAAGTTGAAATGCTAAAGAACAAAGTATCAGCTTCCAACCATCTTTAGTTACTTGGGCACCCCATAAGCCCCTAAAGAATTTTATGGCTGAAGCCTAGTTCTATGTAGAGAAATGTGTTACCTGCCCAAAGAACATCAACTAGGCAGCTGGGATGAAAAAGAAAACCTGGAAAAGCAGGGTAGAAAACAGAGTAAGAAGCAGCTTCATTGTTTTCTTTAAAAAGTAAAAAATAAACATTCATTATACTGTAACTTTCATGGAGTTTAATAGTCCACAGAATTTTAACAGAGTCTTTAAGGAACCACAAGATTGTTCTTTTTGTTACTACCAACTAACACAGTTCTTCCTTCGGAAACTGTTTTAAGTACGGTAGATGTTATAGCCAACTAATTTGTGTGGTTCCCTTAAACAAAAATAAATGTAAAGCCAATTGAGTGATTTTCTTTATTACATGTAGTGCCAGTTTTTTCCAATTAAATAAAGGGGCAAACCATTTTTTGTTCCTTTGAGGCTCTTTGAGAATTTCCTTGAACGAACTCTGAAAAAAGAATTCTGTAAACCTTAAAAGTACATCTGAAACTAATCTTTTTGCAGGAAAGTCTTAGACGCTATACTATAAGTAATCTGAAAATTAGCTTCTCGGGGTCATAGAGATAGGAAGCCTTGTGAATAAGAAAGCCCCCAGAATAGTGGATAATCTCTTGTGGTGTAAATGGTCCTGTCTATTGCTCTATTTATGACAAAGGAAAGGAGGAAAGCTTACATTTCAACAGGTGGTTGCTGTTACATGAATGGATTGAAAATATCTTTATTATTACAAGTCTTTTTTTAATTAAAGAAATTCTGATATATGACAGGAGTAGAAGAGTTCATAGCTTGGTTTATTGTCTGATGGGAAGCCTGTTTGTAAAAGCCTTGAGTTAGCATTTTAGGCATGCTTAGATATTTCCAGAACATACCGTGAGTGTTTATCTTTCATCATTTTGGCAATTAAACGAAGTTTAGATGGGATGACGATAAAAGATGTTATTCAGTCAGAATAGCAGCAAGATGAACATTATCAACAGCTTCAGGAGGAGCTTTCAGAACTGTTACCTTACCACAGTGGTGAAATCCAATTTTTTTTACTATCGGTTCTGTGGGCGTGGCTTGGTGGGCGTGGTGTGGCTTGGTGGGCATGGTTTGGTGGGCGAGGCAGGTGAAGGATACTGCAAAATCTCCATTCCCACCCCACTCCAGGGGAAGGATACTGCAAAATCCCCATTCCCACCCCACTCCAGGGGAAGGATATTGCAAAATCTCCATTCCCACCCCACTCTGGGGCCAGCCAGAGGTGGTATTTGCCAGTTCTCCGAACTACTCAAAATTTCCGCTACCGGTTCTCCGAACTACTCAAAATTTCCGCTACCGGTTCTCCGAACTACTCAAAATTTCTGCTACCGGTTCTCCAGAACCTGTCAGAACCTGCTGGATTTCACCCCTGCCTTACCACCCCCACAAAAATTCAACAACCCATGTATTGTAAGAGGAAGATTGTGTTTGTCTATTTATACACACACACACACTATTTAACACACATACATAGAGACAAACACACACAGACACTCATCAGAGCAGCTTTTCTCAATCTCAGTCATCTTGAAGATGTGTGGATTTTAATTCCCATAATTTCCCAGGGATGAGGTTGAGAAACACAACATTAGAGGCTACTATTCAAAGAAAGGACAGATAGAAGTTGTAAAGGCTGGTCTTTTCAGTGATTGTCTGTCATCATGCAGTTCTTTCAGTTTATTACTCGCAGTCTTAATCAGAAACCAAAGAAGCCAATAGATTATTCTCACCTTCGAACCAAAATAATTTGACAGCAAGAAGGTGCTGAAGGAGCGGGGGGGGGGGAGCAACTTTAAAGTCATTTTAAAACTCTCTTAAAACATAACAGCTCTGAAATCTTGCATGTAAATTGGTAAAAGATTACATAATTATTTTTAAGCTGAATTGATCATTCCAGCAAAAGTCCTCTCCCTTCTTCCAGCGTCAGTCCTTTTCCTGACCAAAGTCTTATTCCTTGGTTTTCATAGAGGATTGCTGCCTTATTTTTAGAGGAGTGGCTGCTCAATGGAGCAGAACGCTCCCTGACAGGGAGATCAAGGGAGGATCAGGATCATTGGCAGCAACAGAGCTTGAAGAGGTTGGTAGAGGGTGGAAAGAGCTGGAAAAGAGCCTCCTGGTCTCTTTTCTACCTCAGTGAACCATTAGAGACGCTGTGAGAAGTGCTGATAAATGTTTGGTGAAGTGCAGTGAGACTTGGCAGGGCTTGGATGGTGGGTGTCTGATTGGCTGAGTCCTGCCATGAAAGAGTCAATACGCTGTAGAATGGACCAGGTGATTTCGAGGCATTCTAATATCCCATTGGGACAGCTGTCCCACAACAGCATCCAAAGAAAGGATGCCAAGGGGCAGAGGAGGAGTATGATCACAGGGAAGCATGGGTGCATCCCAGGTGAGAGATAAGGAGCTGGAAGATGTGATAGGCACCGGGAGGAGTTAGATTAAGCATTTTTCTAAAAGTGGTTCTAAGGATTGCTTTGCCACCAGATTGTATGGGAAAGATTGATAAGGAAAGACCAGCCTGAGGACAATAATATTGCTGGTCTCCCAAGTGGGTGGATTGTAGGTAGTCTTGAGAAGAGGTGGGGGATTGATAGATGTGCTGGGGAGGGAAGTCCACCTAGATAGAGAAGGTGAACCAATCCCAGTAGAGATTGGCCAAGAGAGATACAATGAGGGAGTCCAGGCAATAATTTGATGCTGTCCCTATTTCTGATTCTGAATTCGGGTCCTGACGGCCAGATCACTAATGACCTTAGCCTTAACATGTCTGCCTAGAATAAAATCCTATTTGATAGTAAATGAAAAGAGAGACTTAGTCTATTATTATTGAAACCTGCTTGGGTGGGGGTGGAGATGTTCCCTTTTCAGAAATCTGCCCTCTCAGGTTTCAAGACTTACAGCAATGTTGATGCCAAGACAAGGGGTGGGGTTGTTGATCTATAATGACATCTCTGCTATAGTTGGCAAAGGGCTCTGCTGCTACTCTTATAGGAAATGAGTGCTTGAATGTTAAATTGGTCTATAAAGACAAATTTGAATATTGGGTGTCCTGTTGCCTGATAGGATTCCTTGCCTGGGCTGCTGAATTTGATCTCAGGCCCTGATCCTCTTATCCTTTGGTGCAAGTGGCCTCCTACTCCAGGCCTGGGGCAGAGGGGACTGCACAGCCCTAGATTTCAAGGCTTCCATGATAAACAGAAACAGTGAGATTATGGATATGTATGTACAGTGTGTGTTTGTTGGATCTGCATGCTACGAGATTCATAGTGGCTTACAGAGTAACATTTTAAAATATCAGTGTAACATTGAAAGATTCTAGATAATTTTAAATATAGTTTAGCAAAACATTAACATCTTTAAACTTTAATGGCACTTCAAGAATCTGGTTCACCATAGTGACAATATTTAACCAGTAAGAAATTACAAGTGGATGTGTGAGGTAGATTATTTTAATTTGTTTATTCTATAGAGATCGCGGGTGACTGTCAATTTCATTTGGATAAGGAAATGATCTTGGCAAAGGCTAAAAGACATGCTTTTACTATCCAGATCATGTAGCTACAAAACTCCCTGGGTGCATTGTGTCTCAGATTTTCATATCCATACATACATATTCATATTCATATCCAGCCAGTCACGGGGTAGAAAACATTAGCTTTTCAGATGATTTCAGTTTACCATCCTTTCTCTCTAAAGCACTGGTTCCCAAACTTTGGTGACTTCCACATGTCTGGAGTAGCCACAGTTATTTGCTGAGAAGTTTGCGAGTTGGTCCATACAACTGAAATTTACTGCTCTGTACCTCTATATCTACCATTTTTTAAAAATTACAATATTGTATAGAGGCTATCAAAGAATGGTTACCTTTCTTTGAGGGAAAGAGCTCCAGTTCTTTGATAGTTTTAGAGTTGTTTTGTTTGTTAATTTATATTTAGAACTTCAATGGGACATACAAAGTACTTGTCTATTTTTTTTTAATAATAAAATCCATATTAGATTGGGCTGAAAGAATTATGGTCCAGGGGGATTTAGTGAATGTCTATGGCTGAAGGAGGACTTGAGCCTCAGTGTCTTAATTCTTTCACTTCATAGTGTGTGCATAACACCAACTCATGTCCTTTGTACAACTGAAGGAATGAAAGGTATACATAGTGTATACCTTTAAATTATAACTTTCATCATTACCTGGAAGATATAGTGCTTATAATCCAAAAATTGTGGGAACTGGTTTAGGAAATCACAGGGATCCATGTGAACTGAAGAAAACAGTAGTCAAATATAATCTCATCCTTAGAAACTTTTGAATGGATTAGTGTTGGCAACTTTAAGATGCATGGGCTTCAACTCCCAGAATTTCCGAGCCAGAAGTGCTAGGAATTTCATTATTTCACTAATACCTCAGACCATTTTATGCGGTTACAATAAAATAATCCTTTTGGTCACATTGAAGTGCTTACAGTAAATGCATGGCATTAAATGTAATTAAAATAAAATATATCATTGCACATTTATAACCATGATATTGGTAGGATACGTTTTTGAATTAATGCAGAATGAACTGTATCAGATTATTGTGCTTACTAAAAGAGTGCATCTAGTGCTTTTTCATAAGTAGACAGAATTGTTAAAAACAAAGTTGGACAAAGAGATATAATAGCAAATTAAAGTAAATTGAAGGGTGATAGAATAGGCTAATCTGGCAAGCTGTCCTTTCCATCTGCAGGAAGTTAGGCTTATGGGGATACTGTTTTAAAGAAAAAACTGGGAGGTAGGTGGAGGTTTGTATAAACAAAGGACTCTTTCAGTAAAAAAAAGAAAGGCTTACCAAATATTTTGGTATAAGATTAGAGTAACTTAGTTTCCATTTTGGATCTCATGGGAAGCAATTATTTTAATCAGTCCACTCTTTTTTGGATTAACAGAAGTTAATATAAATCAGTTGACTGTTAAATTTTAAGGTTCAATAGATTATTGACATTAGCATCATTAATTACAACAGAATTTGAATGACGGTACTTGCCAAAACCACCTATCTAATTTGTATGATGATTTGTACAAGTAGTAGAAGGTAAAATTAAACACTTATTAGATAGCATGTACCAGAGGTGGGATTCAGCAGGTTCTGACCAGTTTTGGAGAACCGGTAGCAGAAATTTTGAGTAGTTCGGAGAACCGGCAAATACCACCTCTGGCTGGCCCTGGCCCCGCCCCCATCTATTCTCTGCCTCCCGAGTCCCAGCTGATCGGGAGGAAATGGGGATTTTGCAGTAACCTTCCCCTGGAGTGGGGAGGGAATTGAGATTTTGCAGTATCCTTCCCCTGCCACGCCCACCAAGCCACGCCCACAGAACCGGTAGTAAAAAAAATTGAATCCCACCACTGGCATGTACTATTAGTCTGGAGCAATTAAAAGTATAAACAGAAATCCAAGATGCTTTTCTCAGTTTGTAGAAAAAAAGCCTTACCTACTGAAGTCTTCTTGTTACTTTAAGTATTCACCTTACCCCACCCAAAAAGTTGATAGTATGGATTATGAGAACTAGGAAACACATACTGTTATTGTAAAATATAATAAAAACAATTTGTCAGCATGCTATTGAACCATGTTGCTATTTATTGCTTGTTTAACATCAGTACTGTAGGGCAAGTTATTTAATAAAACAAAAGTTGGAGGCTTTGTGTTAAATATTAATGCAAACAAGCAATTAAATAGATCACTAGTGCTTTTCCTCCAGAATATTGAAATTTAAATATAGATAATGTATGGTGATTTTCTGGATTTCATCCTAAAAGGCCTAAAAACATTTTTTCTGTAATATACAAAATCTTGTCTATTTCTGCATGCTTTTATAATTAGATGTAATAAATTCTGGAAATATGTATTACTACTAATACACTGTTTAAATGTGATTTCTTTGCAAAGCATAGATTTAATAGGACATTGAAATGTTGTTTCATAGTAAAAGTTTGTAAACAGAGGCTATAAATGTTCTTGTCAGATTATAGTATGCATAGTTGAAAATGTTGATTTGACAACTGTTAAGGAATTGTGCAGAGTAACCTCTGGGCCCTGAAGGCTTGCACAGTGAACCGTAATGTTGCAGTAGATATAAGTAATAATTCAGTCAATAAACAGATACGTTAAAGTGTATAAAAATAGTTTACTCAAAGAAATAGCACAGTCCAAATAACAGTCCGAATCATACACGTTCAGTCAGTCAGTGTTTAGAAGTACAGCAGTCTTACCAGCCTTTCTTTGTCTTAATCAGCAAACAAAGATTTCAGCTTTCAAGCAATTCTATACTATCATAGATAGCTACGCTACACACAGAGCTTACTCTCAGACACGAAGTCAATTAAGCAATGGATCAGCAGAAGAGAGAGAACTAACCATGTTCTCTAGCTCCCTCTTATGGCCGTTACTGCCAGTCAGAATGCAACAATGCTTTTAAAGCTATATTACATATATACATTTAAACATTGATTTGTGGCTTGTTTATATTAACCAACCCAACCGTTTGGACAGAGTCCTAACAACAACCCAGGATTAAAAATTTAATCTAAAAAAAATCTAATCCCTTTAAAAGATCTGCAATTTCTTGGCTTGATACTGTTAAGATTCTTGAGTCGTCTAATACAATAATCCATTTTTTACTGTCTTCCCTTTGCTATATTTTGTTCTTTCTATGGGAAAAGTAGAAGACTTTCAGTATATTCTATGAAAAGATTAGTTTCTTCAAGCCCGCTAAGAATTTCTCACTATATGAGAATAAAAGCCTTTTATATAGCATTCATCTCTGATGGGAATTTAGCCCCAAATGGCCAAGAGATGCCAAGAATTGCTTTGGCTCATCTCTTGTTCTTGTGTTGAATGTGCATGTTAAGTCAAGAGTTCTTAGTGAGGCAGATTTGAAAAGATGGCATCCACACTTACTCTGTTATAAATGAAAGGATCAGATGGTCTTTTCTACCTGAGGAGTGTTCAATCAATCAATCAGAATAGAGCTGGGAGGGACCTTGGAGATCTTCTAGTCCAACCCCCTGCTCCAGCAGGAGGCCCTATGCTATTTCAGACAAATGGTTGTCCAATTTCTTCTTAAAAACCTCCAGTGATGAACAACCCACAACTTCTGAATGCAAGCTGTAACACTGGTTAATTTTTGTCACTGTTAGGACATTTCTCCTTAATTTCAGGTTGCTTCTCTCCTTGCTTAGTTTCCATCCATTGTTTTTTGTTTTGCCTTCTGGTGCTTTGGAAAATAAGTTGACCTCTTCTTCTTTGTGGCAGCCCCTCAAATACTGGAATACTGCTATCATGTCACCCCCTAGTCCTTAAGGCCACAACAATCATTATGTTTCATTTGTTTATAAAATAACTGAATTAGAAGTTTCTTTCTATCTCCAGTTCACATATAGAATCAAAGAAAAATTTACTGGCAGAACAGTTTACTTCAGGACTGGTGAAGGGACAATGATGTCTTATCATACTTGAGAGCAGACTAGCTTAGTTTGTTCAATACAGTTGAGTAGATTGTGTGATACACACAGATCTGGAAGAAGGGAATTCCTAGGGGCTGCTTCTCTAATTTCATCTGCTATCAAAACCCACCCTTGCTTCATTCTATCTAATGGTCAAATTAGCTCTTAATACTGTAATTATTGATTTTTTTTATTTCATTAACAATGTGAAGGAAAACTAACAACCTGCGGTGGTGTTGATGCATTATACTAAGCCAAAATATATGATTTATTTGGTTTTGGCATAATATTTTGTATGGACCCAGTTTATAAAGCATTGTTTTATGGCTTATTATATACATATTGTAGGACAGTGATGGCGAACCTTTTTTTTCTCAGGTGCCAAAAGGGCGCATGTGTGTGCCCACACCCATAATGCAATGCCCCCCCACATGCGTGCACAACCGTCCCCCGCGCTCCCCCCCGCGCTCCCCCCCCAGGCATGCGTACAGGGCTCACTGAAGCCTCCGGAGCCTGTGGATGGCGAAAAACAGATTCCAGCTGATTTTTGGCCTTCCATAGGGCGGGGGGAGGTCATTTTCGCCTTCCCCAGGCTTCAGGAAAGCCTCCTGAAGCCTGTGGATGGCGAAAAATGGACCCAATGGCCCAACAGGAAGTTCGGAAACGAACTTCTGGTTGGGCCGTTGGGCTGTTTTTCACCCTCCCCAGGCTTCAGGAATGCGCGCTGGAGCTGACATAGGGCAATGCCTCGCGTGCCCTCAGATATGGCTCCGCGTGCCACCTGTGGCACGCGTGCCATAGGTTCGCCATCACGGTTGTAGGAGATTATCAGGCTGAGCCCGAGAGAGGGGTCTCAAGTCCCTTTGCATCCGTAAGAGATCTAAGTCCACCCCATCTTGAATTCCATTGACTTATCTACTGCCTATTTGCTTTGACCATTAGTAGTTCTGATTCTTGTAGAGCAGGGGTGTCAAACTCAAGGCCCAGGGGCCAGATCCAGCCTGCGGGGTGCTTAAATCTGGCCTGCAGGGCCATCCTGGAAACAGCGAAGGGCCGGCCCGCGGTGCCTCTGCCAGTGAAAACAGAGCTCAATAGGGCCATGTGCGGCTCTCCATTTTTGCTGGCAGAGGGTTGCAGGAGGCCGTCGCAGCCGAAAACAGAGCTCAGGAGCCCATTTTCGCTGGCAGAGCTCTGAGGCCACCACAGGCGCCCCTGACAGTAGTGACATTGAGCTGGCCATGCCCACCCCAGCCCCCAAGGACAAACACAACCCTGATGCGGCCCTCAATGAAATCAAGTTTGACACCCCTGTTGTAGATAATGTTAGCATGTAATAAATCTATATTAAACTGAACCGCTTTGATTCCTGATTTCCTGCACTTGACAATATTATTTTTTCCTCATTGAGCTCTGCATGTGACTCTTTGGAATATATGAGAGCCATGTAAACGTAAGATGAATGAAAAGTACAGGTAGTTCTTGTTTAACAACCAACCCCTTAGTGACTGTTCAAAGTTACGGCGGATGCCTCCCCCCCAAAGTATTTACAACATGGTTTTGGGCACTTGGCAACCGACTTCCAGTTAAGGCCATTTGCAGCATCCCGCGATCATGTGACTGCAATTTTCAACATTTTTTGCCAGTTTCGAGCATTTACTTCTGATTTCAGGCAAAAAACACCCATTGGATAAAATTGGTTTGTTTAACCACCACTTTCATTTAATGACCACCATGTTCACTTAATGACCACTGTGCTCATCTAACAACCACAGGGTTCGCTTAATGACCACTGTAAAAATCATAAAATTGGGCCTGGTTACAGGGTGACCCACTTAGGGACCACCACAACTTACAACTAATTCTGGGCTCAATTATAGTTATAAGTTGAGGGCTATCTGTAGGTATGCCCAGAACAGAACGTAAATGAAAAAATATAGACGTATTTTCATAACTTGCATTGGCAGGTTGCTCTTGTTCATTCATGACACAATGTATGAATTCGGCAAACTAAGGTTTATTCAGCAACTTGGAATTTTTAGAAAATGGGTTTGAACCAAACCATTACGTGTGTGGGGTGTGCATAAATATGAATCACAGAAAGCAAGTCAATGTCTAACATCTGCTGATCTGCTCCCTTAAGGAGTGAAGAATCTCAACAGCTTTATCTAAGGAAAAAACCGGCATGCCACATTGGATCAACATATGCTCCAGCTTCTTTGGAGAAATTAAATTAACTTTGGCATGTTCGGGCATAATAATAAATAAGAAGTCACTTACAAATTCAAGTCCTGCCAACAAAAATCAGTCGTTATGCTGATTAAATTCCACAAATTGTGTATCTTTATGATAATTTGTCAGCACATTCCTGTTGGGAGCCTCAGGCTTAAACACTTTCTCTGTTGGGTAGATTACGTGTGATCCAAAACACCACCCATCTGCAGAGAAGCAAATGGATTCCTCATTAAATGATTAACAGATACTGAATAAACTTGAGATTCAGTTCTGACTGCTCTCTCTTAGATAACTTGTCCAACATGCCTGTAACTACAACTTCCAGAATTCCCAGCTAGTTTGGCATAATGTCGCACCTGGAAGAAAGAGGTTGAATGCATATGTTTGCTTAGCCCTCTTCCTGATGAGAGCATTCCTGAACAATCTTTCTGTTTCTGAGAGCTACAACAAACTTTTTTGGAAGGGAAGCTCAGAGCTGAAAAAGAAGGGCAAAATAGTTGGGACTTTTGCAGTTCCCCCGGGGTTTCTTTTGCTTTTAAAAGATATTAAGCATACTTTAGGAGTTCTGGAACTGTTTTTAATGCATTTCTTGCTTGCAATGGTGAAAAAATACCTATTTTTGGCAATGATGGTATAGGACAGGGGTCAGCAACCCACGGCTCTGGAGCCGCATGTGGCTCTTTCATCCCTCTGCTGCGGCTCCCTGTCACTCAAAATATGTGTTACAACTGCCAATGTGCGACACCTGCCGGCACGCAATTTATTGAGCTTTTCGACCCCCGGTAGGCCAACCATGGATAAATCCAAGAAAAGAAAAGTTTCAGAAGAAAACAGAATCTTTAATTCAACTATATATGCTAGTTTTGTGGCCGCTCAGGAAATAGTCAGGCACGGGAAGAGTTTTGTGGCTCCAGGTGTTTTCTTTTCTGTGGGAAACAGGTCCAAATGGCTCTCTGAGTGTTTAAGGTTGCCGACCCCTGGTATAGGATAAGTTTTGGATTCCCATCAATTGCCCACCTCTGCCTCAATAAAAGAAATTACTTCTGAGGACACAGACAGCTATCTTCTTCTCCTGTTCTCCACCCCAATCTGTGGAGGATAATATTCCATTTAGTTCTAAAACCACTTACAAAACTGGGCTAAGTGTTCCCACAATAGAATACTGTTGCGATATCAAGACATGAAGCAGGAAGTTCCATTTCTCTGCTTCCTGGGATGCCACAGTGAAAGGGCCTCTCTGCGAGAGAAGACTATTTGCAGTTAGTGAAAAAGCCAAGGCCACCTCTGAAGATGAGACATAAAATGACTTTTATTTCAAAGAACTTACAGGTATTCTGAAGAAGTCCAGACTGACAAACACGCATTAGAAAACCCAAGTCAACTGCAAGTGAGACTACAAAGGCACAGTACATCACACAGGTAAGCAAGAGGATTTCATGGGAGTGGGAGGGTGGGGGGAAGAGGTTCATTGCTTAATATTATTATTCAAAATATTATTTTAAAGTTTGAAATTTAATTTGAAATTTAAAAGCCTTCCTGGCTCATAGAAGTTAGTCACACATGGCCAAACCAAAAATGAATGAATTACTTTAGAACTTAGAATGATGTGTGAGCCAGGATTATCTCTTACTTGCTTTATCCTAGTCTGTGAGAAGCTTCTGCTTTGGTTAACATTCATTCCTTACATTTTATTCAGTAGTTTGTATATGTGTCTGCTGAAATATGAACAACCTGCTGTGTGTATGGACTGTTCAGGTGGGAGAGAATTCAGAGAAAATATGCCCCTGCTTCAAGAGTTTCCGAGTCACTCCATTTGTGTTCTTGCACATTTCAAGTTTCCTTTTGGAACGGAATTTGAAGCACTGCACAGCCCTAATAAATACTGTAGTTGGAAATATCAAGCATTTTGTTGTTTTAACTGGAAGATCCAACATTCATGAAATCTTTATTTTTTTCAGGATTAGAGGCTTCCCCAAAAGAATAGTCGCTAGAAACAGAAATCACTCCATATTTTCACATCAGATGGGTGAGTATTGCTTCAATTATTGTATTGTCTTCTGGGCAAACATACCAATATCAGTCTCAGAGGAAACCAGCAGTAATAAAAAAGGGACTGGGGCAGGAGCAGAATATTACTCTTGAACCAACCCAACCCACCATGTTTGTTACCATTACTACTCATTAATCATCACTACCCCCATGTCTGTCTTGTCTCTCCACAGGTAACCAGATAACTATTGAATACTCACAGGGGAAAGGATGTTCCCCACCATCCTCACCTATACCATACATAACACAAAGCCTACAAGAGCAGCAACTTTGGTGACACCATGGCTGCTACCTCTTTCTTGCTTGGGTTCCTGTGCCTCTCAGAAATACATGACCAATGAAAATGATACAGGTGTTGTTTCCACCCTAAGTGGCTATGCATCTATTGCTCTGTAGTCTCCTACACCACTTACAGAGGCAAAAGAATCTTGCAACTCTGCTGTGATGCTGTCAATACTCACTTTGGTGTTCAAACTGTTCAATAAAATATGTGACTGTGTTTATATGTTTCCATGTGTTTCGGTTCTGTTGACTAGTCGCTGTTTTCCTTTTGGGACCTTCACATGGGAGTGTAACAGAATTCTGTATCACCATACCTCACCTAACATATGATTCAAATACTTTCAATTTCATTACTCTTTTACATGAAACCACTAGAAAACCTCACTGTTATTCTCTTGTGCGAGTTTATTGTTGTAGCATGGAGTTTTCCTTATGTGACTCATCCTTTACTTCATATATTTGTTTGCTAACTGCATTCATTGGTATGAAAAATATTACATGAAATTCTTGTTAGGTAACAAGATTTGCATCCTTTGAGGAGGTCTATAATATATTACATGGAGGACCAGGTCCACTGGACTATATTGTGTTTCTGGTTATTTCCTTTTCAAAAATACTGCTTTAAAAAGCCTGTCCGGAAATGTGAATCTCCTTCAAAGCAAGCAGTAAGTTAAGATAGACACGTATAGGAAACAGAAATCATTAGGAAAGCACTTTAATGCATTTTGGAGTATTAGGATCTTGAAAACCTATCAGAGTCTGTCTCTACTTCAGAGCCCCAGTTGGAGTTGTTTTGCATTTCTTTCTTACAATTTCTACTTTTCTAAGACCAAGATATCTTTTCTATATCAATTTCACATTTGGTCACACCATGGAACTTAAGCCTGGTTCCCACATCTCAACAGCCTCAAAAGTCCTCAGAAGGCTATGATTGACCCTTTCACCCTACATGTGGATGAAATCTTTTAAGAAATTTGACTTTAATTAATCACTGGAACATCACGGGATTTAATTAGAATTACATTTTACGTCATTCCAAAGCATTGTACAAGAGACGTCAATTTTGAAATAGTTTTTGTACCAATATTATGGGTAAATCTTGGCTTCTTTAGAAATTCCTTACAGAGTAATAATTGTAGACAATCTTCCCTGAATGATATGTGGGTTCTGGTATGCTGGCTTGCAAAGTGGTCAGTTTCTTGATTAGCGTTGCTAACTTGTGTAGAATAATATGAGCATGCTTGTGATTAATTGAACTTTGGTGGTGCTTGTAGCAAACTGGTTAAAATAGGCCAAAACAAACTACTATTGTCCTTATTGTTAGCAGAGAACATTTATTCACTTGTCTGTTTATAATTTAGATTGATAAGGCCTACCAACTCAACACTGATTCTGTTGTATGTGGCAGAAGTTTAAATGAGGTTATAGCACAGTCTATGGCTTCTCTTAAAAAGAATTATGTGAAAATCATATTATTGACCATAATCATAAAGCCATAATCTCAGTATCTCTGGGCCTATTTGACCAGGGCATAAAGATTGTGATTCAAAAATTATAAGGAATAAATAGTAAAATGTATGAATTGATGAACGAAATAAATTATGAATACATATATGTATGTAGAAGTAAGAGAAATAGGAGGAATATAAAAATCAGAGTAATGATAGATCTCTGCTTCAGTAGTGATAATGGAAGAACTAGAAGAATCTTAGGAACAATTGTGCAACATTCTAGATGACTATGGTGTAGGGAAAACAGAACTCAGTTAGGTAGCATGAATAGATGGGTGGGAATGAGTATGAACAGAGAACTGAAAAAGCGATTTGGCCATTTGGATCCCAAGAATGAATGAGAACAATGATTGGTGAGTATCTAGTAAGGTATGTTTATTTCAAATATATGATTTAAAGCAGAGAGTTTTTTATACACATTCATGGCAAAAGAATGAATATAAATCTAAATGTATTATTAATTTGATTGTTTATGATTAAACACTGAGAAAATTAGTAAAGTATACTGGCTGATGAGACATTTTGAATGTGAAATAAATACATATTTGGTGGTATCAAAGTTGGTCTTGGAATAAAATGAACATAGAAAAAAGGAAACAAAAGTAGAATGATGTGGGAGGCCTATGCAAAGGATTCAATGGTGAACAAGGAATAAGACATGGATCTGAAATGTTCTCCTGGTTTGTTTGTTTGTTTGTTTGTTTGTGTGTTTGCTTGCTTGCTTGCTTGCTTGTTTGTTTGTTACAAGTAATACTTTGGATTATGATAGAGGTGTGTTGGTTGTGGATACAGGAGACCTGTGTTAATTGTTAATCTGGTTTCCAGTTTACTGTACATTAGATAAATTACATAATGCAATAAAGAGCACAGGACTGAAAATTAATATTTCAAAGACCTAGATGATTACTATGGAAAATGGTAATCACATTAGACATAAATGGTTAAAAAGCTAGGGCAAGGAGATGAAGTCATGTTGCTTGATAAAATGTTTCCTAAAGATGAGGAAATGGATGGACTACAATTACAAAATGTACAAATGCTAGTAGACAGGTAATTGGTAGCAAATGGTTTCTTGGGGTGGGGAATGAACGTTTGTCAAAAGAAGCAAAAACAGCTATATATAAGGTTGAGTTCCACCCAGTTCTTTACATGGAAGCAAGAATTGGGCATATCAAGAGAAACACAAACTGAATGAGGTGGGAATTATATAATTAACAAAAACCAAGTGGGAAGTTTAAAGAACAAAGGGCAGTGCATGAAGCAATGTATGGATATGATGTCCCAGAGTCACTGGGAGTTAGGCGGCATATACATTTACTAAAATGATGATGATGATGATGATGATAGTGATGATGATGGAAAAGGATAGAAAGGTGTGGAGAAGTGAAATAAATGTCATATGTATAAAGTCTATTTAGCTATGTTTTCTAACAGCACTAGGGCTCACATGGTTAGGATGCTGGGCTGATGATCATTGAGCTCACGTTCAAGATCTGGTTGCTGCCACGTGGCGAGATGAGCTCCTGTCACTCACTCCAGCTCCTATCGACCCAGCAGTTCAAAAGCAGGCCACCACAAGTGGATAGATGGGTACACTTTCAGTGGGTAACTTGAAAGGAGCCCCTAACTGAGTAACCCCCGGGCAACAGTGATGTCACCAGTTGATTCTTTCACCACAGAAGTGCTTTGGTGCTTCTGACACGGAAGTATAGTATAGCTATGTTTTCTTATCTCATGCCTTTAATTTTTTTGGCTTACTTCCTTTCTACATACAGGAGTATTTATTATTTATTTAATTAATTAATAGGCTGCCCATCTTACCTCAAGGTAACTCTGGACAGCTTACAATAATAAAAAATAAAACTATATCAATTAAAAACATAAATAAGTTGATACAAAATCCAAAACACTATGGCCCAATTAAAAGATGAGGAGGGCGGGAGCAAGATGAGGGGAGGTTGGATCCATTGTTAGCCAATCAACCACCTCCACTGTGATATTCCCCCATTGGAGCCCCAAGCTAATTGGCAGAGCAAGGTCTTTAGGCTCTTCCAGAAGGTCAGGAAGGTTGGGAAGGACCTCACACCAGGTGGCAAAATGTTCCACAGAGCAGGTGCAATGGCAGAGAAGGCCCTTCACATGGATCCCACCCACCAGAATAGTTGGAGTGACGGGCCCTGCAGCATGCTTCCTTTGCCGGCACAGCTGGGGCGGGCCAATCCCAAAAATGTTGTTTTCCCAGCATAATGCTGCTTGCCCCCTCCCCAAAGAATAACATAATGGGTACATGTGCATATATGAATGTAATCTGAATGTCATAAAATATTACACCAATCCAACTTTTTTTTTCAGGTATGTTGGATTATCCCTTTCAGATCTCTTAGCCAGCATATCATTGGAATCATACGTGCTGTAATTCAACAAATCCGCAAAGAAGTGGTTTGGGAAAAGTTGCATTAATTAATTAACTAAGGAGACTTATATGGCTTCCCATCTTATGAATTCTGGGTAGCTTCAGCTGACTGCTAGCTGCAGTTCGGCGGTTCAAATCTCACCGGCTCAAGGTTGACTCAGCCTTCCATCCTTCCGAGGTGGGTAAAATGAGGACCCAGATTGTTGGGGGCAATAGGCTGACTCTGTGAACCGCTTAGAGAGGGCTGTAAAAGCACTGTGAAGCGGTATATAAGTCTAAGTGCTAAGTGCTATAGCTCACAGTAATAGCGATAAGAACATAAAACCAATAAAAAAGAAACAACTCCTAGTGCCCTAAGCCAACACTTGACAATGCATAACAAATCACAATAATTGAGTCCAGACTCAACCTATCCCAACACCTGGTGAAAAGCCAGGTTTTTAAGGCCTTTTAGAAGGTTAGAATGGATAAAGGTAAATACTGCTGTTTCTCTTCATGTCTAGTGCAAATAAAAAGCTCTTATTTTCCACCAGATAGGAAAAATGAATACATTCTTGAAATAGGAAGGTTTCCATTACGAAGATTTAGGAATTTGTAAATCATAGTTTGGAATAGCTCTTTGAATGTGAACGTATTTCTATACAGACATGCATATTAACTGTTTCACATGTGGTGCCAACAGGCAATTTGAAGCATTTAACCCTTCCTCATTATCTTTGCAAAATCTGAAATGGCTTAGAGGGGCATATGGCTAGCAGGAGGAATGAAAGACACTACATAAGTTTAAAGCCACTGCTCATACCATGACGTCTTTCACTTTGATATATTCATTTGCTCATGAGAAAGTTCCCCATTATGTCAAGGATAAATTGACGCAATAAAGTACAATGTTATCTCTAAAACTCCGCTAGTTACTTTGGGACTCAAAACGTACATCAAAGTCCTTTATTTTTGTGAGAATCAGAGATGTATGGTACAAAGTGTTGTTGCCTCATCCATACAGATATTTATACACGCAAACCTCGAGTGTTTCAAGGAAAAATATTTAGCTTTTTTCAGAAACATATTTGGTTTTGATTTAACATGTAGCAAAGATCTACCTATTCTGATTATATGAATGATTTTTGTAAGGTTTGAACGATGCATAGAAGACTGTAAGTTTGTAGTATGTGACAGTTCTAGATAGGAAATAGTTTTCTTGTTTATTGGTTGGTGTGTTGTACTGACTCAAGTATAAAACAGATTTTAAACTAAAACATATGCTTTGTCTATTTAACTCAAAAGGCATGGATTGTGTATTGTTCTTTGCTCTCTTTCCATCTGAAATATGACACTGTAGAACCTGAATATTCTTTTCATTTAACAGGAAACCTATTAGCTCTAATTGCTTTAAAAACCCAGATAATCCAGTTAAATTAAAATTTGAAGAAACGTGGCCACGACTGGCTTTTTTTTTTTTACATGCACGATTTAACTTCTGAGTTTTAAAAACATTAAGTTAGGAATCAGATGCTGATGGGGGAGATTTTTGAGTTGCAGGGTCTTTATTGGAAACAGGAAGTTTTCCTTCATGTTTGGGCACAATGTTCCATTTATAATAAATAAGAAATAAAGAAGCATCTCTTTAGACCAGGCTGCCTGGATAATGCCTCTTGGGGATGGGGAGAAAACACAATAATAGCATCAGAGACAGGCTGAATGAGGATATAAATAGCTTTCTTCCAGACTGAAAGGCTGAACATCATTGAGCTGCGTCCAGCTGCAGTGGGAAAGGTGGGCGGGTGGGCTAGAGCTGTTCCTAGGGAGGATAATGGTAACCTGGTACGCAGAGGTCTTGTTTCTCAGATTGCGTCATTCTGCCAGTCTTTTGTCTCTCAGCCTAATGACAACACTGTGCCAAGTGAAGGGCTATAAGCTCTCCGCAATCAGGAAGATAAAACTTCCTAATAAAACTATTCAATTCAGAATAGAGCTGGAAGGGACATTGGAGGTCTTCTAATCTAGTCCAATCCCCTGATCAAGCAGGAGACCCTATACCATTTCAGACAAGTGGCTGTCCAGTCTCTTCTTAAAAACCTCCAGTGATGAAGCACCCACAACTTCTGAAGGCAAGCTCTTCCACTGGTTAATTGTTCTCACTGTTAGGAAGTTTTTCCTTAATTCCAGGTCGCTTCTCTCCTTGATTAGTTTCTAGCCATTGTTTCTTGTCTTGCCTTCTGGTGCTTTGGAGAATAAGTTGACCCCCTCCTCTTTGTGGCAGCCTCTCAAATACTGGAATGCTGCTATCATGTCACCCCTAGTGCTTCTTTTCTCTAGACTAGCCAAACCCAATTCCTGCAACCGTTCTTCGTACGTTTTTGATTATAAGTTTCATTATTTCATTATTTGATTAAAAGTTTCATCATTATTAGGATTATAACTTTCATTATTTTAAGGGGGCATGCTTTACTCTGATTAATATCAAGGATGTTATGAACTGGGATACTTCAGTATCCATAGAAAAGGAGATAGGAAGTTATTTTCACATCTCTCCAATTAAAAAAAAAAAAGAAACCTTAAGACAAAATCTTTTCACCCAATGTACTTTTCACCCATGAGCTTCATTTAATATTTTATGATATTTATAAAATATGAAACTGAATTGGATGGCTAGTACTGTAACTCCCATGAATTTGGTTTTTTTTTAATTCAACATTAAAATAACTGAAATAATTTGGCTTAATTTAACTTTGTAAATTACAGATAGGCCTCGACTATTCGTTTAGTGACCGTTTGAAATTACAAAAACACTAAAATAAGTGTGAAATGCAGGCTTATGACTGAGTTTCACACTTATGACCATAGCATCATCTCCATGGTCACGCGATCAAAATTCGGATGCCTGGCAACTGGCTTGTATTTATGACAGTTTCAGTGTCCTGGGGTCATGAGATCACCTTTTACAACCTTCTGACAAGCAAAATCAATAGGGAAGGCAGATTCACTTAACTGCATGATTCCCTTAACAACTGCAGGGATTCATTTAACAACTGTGGCAAAAAGAGCATAAAATGGAGTACATCTCACTTAACAACTGTCTTGCTTAGCAACCTTCCCCGTTCTATGTTCTGTCCTTCCTGAGTGAAATATCTTTTCACAGTCATAATGAGAGTGGGAAAATATGATACTAGGAAGAAAGGTGCACACACAGAACAATTTCTATTTCATTTGCTTTGTCCTTTCAGCTGCATTATCTCCAAAGATCCTTTCACTTCTCTTACTTTCTCTTAATTCATTTAAATGCTAAACAACAGATTGTCTTTTCTTCTTCTGGCACCAAAATTGCTTCCCTTTTCCTTATGTATCCCATCTAGAGTATTTTTGTTACTGTGATTTTTCTACATGTTCACCTGATTTCCACCCTCAATTCTGCCACTTGCACTTCACCCTGTAAAAATATCTCCATTGTGTCCTATCATTCCAACTTCTGGGCTCATGCTATGGAAACCACATCAAGATGTAGTTTTCCATTGCAGAGGACGATGTAATTTTCCCCACAAGTAACTCTTACTAGCGAGGAAGACATAAATCTATTTTGTGGCAGGCCAAATCCGGAAGAATTTGAGGCTGTTTTTATTCTGTCTTTCTTAAGAGACACATCTACGTATGCGCTAGTAACTCTGAAGGAGAATAATTGAGCCCAAATCTGTTTCAGTTATATCCACTCATAACAATTACTTCATTTGAGAACCAGTACAGTCACGGGTGTCAAACTCACGGCGTCACGTTGCCATCATGTGACATATCGTGACGTTTTTTCCCCTTCGCGGAGCTGGGTTGGGCGTGGCCTGCGTGTGACGCATCCGGCCTGCGTAGAGTTATGTATGCTGGTTTTTTTTTTTCTTCCATTCAATCAGGTGCAAGTGTGAGAGACTGCCTAAACAGGTCCTTGCAGTTTTCTTGGCAAAGTATTTTTAGAAGTAGTTTGCCATTGTGTCCTTCCTAAGGCTGAGAGAAAATGACTAGCTCCAAGTCACCAGCTGGCTTTGTGCCTAAGGAAGGACTAAAACTCATGGTCTCCCAGTTTCTAGCCTGATGCCTTATCCACTACAGCAAACTGGCTTTCTATGCTTTGCTACATTATGCTGTATTATGATATAAACATAGACCTGCTTTCTATTACACAGACTCCCTGATATCCAAACAGGAAACTACTGTAGTTCTGAACTAAAAGAAAGTTTAATGAAACTGCCCAAAGAAAAAATAAAGGTGGAGACAATAAAGCAAATGCAAAAGATCATACAAGAGCTGATTAATGTTTATTTTAGCGAAGTCTAGCAAAGCAAGTACAATATATTTCTTCTGTGCTACGGACAGTACAATGTCAGTCTGGCCTGAGTGAGTTTCCTTGAGTTATGTATAATAACAATGGCTAGCATTAAAATTCACATATGCCATAAACTATAAACAATAAAATATTCATAACCATATTGGCTGCATTAACATATAAAGCCAATCCAAAGAAACCATATCATCATAGACACCCATTCCTGATGATCGTAGCTGAAATGATGAAAACTGTGTTGTGATGTCACAGCACAAGCTCTTGGTTTACGTATCTCCACCATGAGATCATAGGCAAATCTATAAAGACAGAGTTTGCATGGAAAGAAATGTTTTGTAACTTACCCCCCATCCAGCAGTCACCTATTCCTATTCCTATTATATTCATATAGAATAGAATAGAATAGAATATAGAATAGAATAGAATAGAATAGAATAGAATAGAATAGAATAGAATAGAATAGAATAGAATAGAATAGAATAGAATAGAAAAGAATTTTTTATTGGCCAAGTGTGATTGGACACACAAGGAATTTGTCTTGGTGCATAGGCTCTCAGTGTACATAAAAGAAAAGATACGTTCGTCAAGAATCATAAGGTACAAACACTTAATGATAGTCCGGGTACAAATAAGCAATCAAATCATATTAGGAACCAGT
>QLTV01003298.1:907932-922208 GCA_003457575.1 Thermophis baileyi | reverse complement strand
TAGAGAGGTGCAGATGACAGACTCAATAATGCCTCTGTAGAACTGTATCAGCAGTTCCTTGGGCAGTTTGAGCTTCCTGAGTTGACGCAGAAAGAACATTCTTTGTTGTGCTTTTTTGATTACGTTTTTGATGTTAGGTGTCTATTTTAGATCTTGCGATATGGTAGAACTTAGAAATTTGAAGGTCTCTACTGTTGATACTGTGTTGTTTAGTATTATAAGAGGTGGAAGTATGGGAGGGTTTCTCCTAAAGTCTACCACCATTTCTACGGTTTTGAGTGTGTTCAGTTCCAGATTGTTCTGGTTGCACCACAAGGTTAGTTGTTCAACCTCCCATCTGTATGCGGATTCATCATTGTCTCGAATGAGACCGATCACTGTTGTGTCATCTGCAAACTTCAGTAGTTTAACAGATGGATCGTTAGAGATGCAGTCATTGGTATATACACAGCATGATGGATAAACCCAGCCACAGTATAGCGTTTTGATAAGTTAGTAGATCATAGCAACCATTTGTAACACGGGAATAATAACACATTGCAAAATGTGTCATGCAAAAATAAATACAAATTAAAAATGCTATAGACATGATAAATGTGCTGGGAAACTCATAAAAGCCACAATATCCATTAAACATACTTTTTTTGGGGGGGGGGAAAGACCCATGTTTTGGTTCAACTAGCTTCCTGTAACATTTGGATAAATATCTTGTACACATGGTAAAGGTGTGTCATCCTTCCTAATATACACATTATTTTAAACCCTTCTTTTTGGTTACTTTGCGATAAATATTTAGTCATCACTGTCTATCGATAATAGCTTTTTTCCTTCACCAATCTAGAATTCATTCTCTAAAACCTTTACATTCATTATTACCTAATCTTTACTTGACTTTCCCACTGTTTATTGTTAGCAGAGGCATTGACTGAATTGGGTATTTTATCATTCAACAGGAAGGAAAATTAAACCTAATTTGTAAAATAATTGGGATGTGCTGTTTTGTAGAACTAGTTATATGAAATTCTTGTTAAACTGCTTGTGCTTCCTTTATTTTTCTGTTCCAGTGTTTCTCAACATTGGCGGCTTTTAAGATGTGTGGACTTCAACTCCCAAGATTCCCCAGGCGGTACTTATTAGGGAATCTTGGGAGTTGAAGTCCACATATCTTAAAGCTGTCCCAATTGAAAAACACTGCTCTATGTTCAAAGTTGATGTTTGTATGATGCTAAGCCTTAACTTCATTGGATTGGTGGTTTCCTATATTTTTGGAAGCCTGTCATTATAATTAGGAAATCATGGCTTAGGCTGTGTGACATCTAAGAACCTAACCAATTGGGGCAAACTAGCCATGGAATTGGAAGTTTGTTCTTGGATATATATTTCAAACTGAAATCTGTATTTAGTTCCTGTGATTCTGGAAGATTGATCGTCTGAACCAGAGGTCTCCAAACTTGGCAACTTTAAGACTTGTGGACTTCAACTCCCAGAATTCTCCGGCCAGCTATGCTGGCCGGAGAATTCTGGGAGTTGAAGTCCACAAGTCTTAAAGTTGCCAAGTTTGGAGACCTCTGGTTCAGACGATCAATCTTCCAGAATCACAGGAACTTTTCCTCCATCTGATGAACTGCTAGATGGGGATTATTGGAAACTGCAACCCAAGAGAACTGGAGGGCACCAGAATGAGAAAAGCTGTGTCACACCAGTGACTTGCAAAAATGCATCACTGCCCTTGCCTTAACCAACATAGCGCGTTTTAAAGTAAAGTTTCGCCGATGGCCCCCGTTAAAAACAGCGGCTCCTTTCCATCGGCCGGCCTCCTGGCTGTTACCGGTTCTTCGGATAACTTCGCCCGCAAGCCTCCCTTTGTCCCCGGCGGGGTCGCAAGGAGGGCGAGAAGAGGTGGGTGGGGGGAAATCGACGCTTTTTGAGCGTTGGCTCCCCCTAAGAGAGCTCCCTGCTAAGTGAGAAGCGAGATGATCTTACCCGGGCTGCCTCTCCCTACCTTCCCCCAGCCGCTTCCAAAAGTCCCGGTCAACTTTTGGTTGCCTTTTGCAAATAAAGAGAGCCGGACTTTGGGCTGAAAAAACCACAACGGGAAGCGTCAGCCTGTAAAGCTTCTCTCCTCTTGCCGGGACGGCGAAAGAAAGCGAAAGGGAGAAACTTCACGGCAGCCCGATAGTAATACTAGCCAAGTCCCTGTCCTCATGAGCAACTCGGACCACCCACCCCCGCCGCCGCCCCGCAAGCGCTCTGCACGCCTTCCACCCTCCTCTGCGCTCCAGTGTGCCTGAAGGGCTTCTCCACCCTCTGTTCCGGTTGCTGCCATAGTGATGCGTGGAAGCAGATTAGCCTCCGCTACCCAGGGGAGGGGAAAAGACGCCGCCGCCGCAGCAGCCAGAGAGGGAGGCAAGAGAATGCTGCTGCTGCTTCTCTTCTTCCTCCCGCGTCCATGTAGAAGCATTTAGGGGACCCCCTCCGGGCGATTGCTTCTTCCCAGCCCGATGCGGATTTGCTGCCCAGCGCATGCAGACGTTCGGTTCCCTTTTCCCAGGTAACTGGTGCCACCATTGGTGGGAGGGAGGGAGGAGCACTCGTGGTTAGGCTGCCCTGCTTTCTTTGTCGCTTGAGCGCACCGAGGTGGTTGCTGGTTCACTTTTGCGCTTCGTTTTGCACTTAAGCGTTTCTTTCTTTCTTCCTTCTTTTTTTAAATTTATTTCCTGGGATTCCTGGAAGGAGAGCCTGGGAGCCCAGCAGGTGCCGGGTTCACGAGTTGTAGGAAAGTTCAAAGCAAAAAAAAAAAAAAGGGAAGGAAGTTGGAAAGAGTAAAAAAGAGAGAAGGGTAAGGAGGGAGACGTCATCCTTGGCTGCCCAGTGAGAAAGTGATGCATTGAAGTAACAATTTTGAGTGGCCATTGTTCCCTGCAACGTTACTTTTCACTGTATGGTCATGCCTTTTGCTTCTAGTAGTAATAGATTGTTATTTTAGAAGTATATGTGTAAGGGGGGCGACTGCCTTCCATTAAAAATGTCTTGTCCTGCTGTAACTTTCTTCAACCCGGTGCCCTAGATGTTTTGAATTACATAGCCCTAGTCATCCCCAGACAACAGATACCACGTGATTGAGGTAATCCAGTATACTTGGAAGATACACAAAGGGGGGGGGGAATCTATTTCGACACTATCCAACAACTAACTTTGCCTTTAATTGTTTTGGTCTTGCATGTGTCCACGGAGAAGTTCAGAAGTAAACATTTCACTCGGACTTATTTCTTAAGTTTCATAAGTTTAGGATTGTGACTCTTAAAACAGTTATGTTTTCTCCCCTCCCTTTCTCAATTTTAAAACTAACTTTGAACATTTTTAAAGTATAAACAGAGAAATCCTGATGAAGGCGTATTTTAATCTGAAGCTCCTAAAAATTATCTGAAAAACAGTTCCCGCAGCATTTAAAGCAGCCCCTTGTAAATGTTTAGATTTAAACGTGTCTTGGTGGGTGTAAGAAATGCCTATTGCAGAATGGAGAGTGAAGCTGAAAAGACTTGAATAGGGCAGCAGGGGGAAACAGAATTAAAGGAGGATGTTGAATACCTCTTGGAAACACACTAAGCTCTTGTCTGCTGCTGTGTAATGTCAATTTTAAAAGGAAGAAAATAGAGAATATAAGGGAAATGGTACTAGTTTAGGATGAAGTTAATTGAAACAAAACATTTCCAAGAGTGTTTATGGAGTGTATATATAAAAGATTGCTTATGCAACATGTTTTTGTATTTAACTAGAAATTAAAACAAGATTGAGGCACTTAATGGTTGCTTGAATTAGCAAATATTCCACATGGAATGTTAATAGATTACTTATTTATGTGGATAGGTGCTAGATGTCTCTTTCCCCCACTCTTCCTCTTTAAAATTGATTTGAATTCTAGATTTCAGTGTATTGATTCCATTTGTTATTTTGACGGTAGAATTTATAGCTTTCACAAATCTCAAGGATGTCCTAAAAGTGAAGGCTTAAAGGTGAATATAGTAGTTTCTGGTCCTGCAAATATCTCCCCACTTTAATGGGTTGCTAAGAGAGCTTTTCTTTTATAAATTAACTGACGAAAGGTTTACAAGAATGGCTTCCACTGAGTATTAGCAGATACTCTAGGTAGGACTAGGTGATTTGTATTAGAAGGACCTTGATAAAGAGTTGCATGACTTGTATTTTGGTTTGTGCTTTGTCAGTGAATTCTAAAGAGCAGGTAAAGAGGCGGGATTGATACAAATGCAAGCAGGAAATGTCATTTTGAATGAGTTCAAATCTTTAGGAGCAAATGAATTGCATCCTAGGTTAATGGATGAACTGGCAGACGAGTTGGCCAAATTCCAAAGGAATATTATCTTTAAGAAATCCTAGAGAACCGGTGAATATCAGATGACTGGAGAAAGACAAATGTTGTCCCTCTCTTCAAAAGGGGTAAACAAAGATTCAGGAAACTATACATTAGTGAATCTGACCTGGATTCCTGGGAAGATTCTAAAACAGATCATGAAAAAATTGATTTGCAATCTCTTTCAAAATAATGTGATAATTATCAAAAAAATTAGCATGTTGTCAAGAACTAATCTTGGAGGACTAACTGTGTGACATTTTTTAAACTTCTTAATAAAGTGTGGGAATGCTATAGACTTCATGTATCTTGCGTTTAGCAAACATAACCATAACATGTTTTTCCCCAAATAATTTTATTAGAGATTACAGTTAAAAAGAATAAAAACTATACAAACTACAAAAACATAAAAGGAAAAGGAAGAATATAGCGTGAAAAAGAAAATAGAAGAAACTTCCTCTCTCATCCCACCAAGTACACACAATTCAGGAAAATCTATTGCCATCTCTTAAGTTAAAATATATACTCTGTTCACCCCATATCTCATCTTAGCTAAAACCAACATCCATCGTTGTCATGAATTCCTTATCAGCAAATGTCCAGTAGGAGTTGTAGGTATAACTATCTTAATCTCTTAATCGACTAAGCCAACCTTGTATTCCTTTCTTAAACTTTTAAAAAACTCAACTCTTGACCTCTTCAAGTAGAATCTTGCATCTTGATTTCTTGTCATCTTTTTTAATCCTTCCCCCCCCCAATCTTTCCAAACTTTAGCAAGTCTCTTTTGTACATCTCATAAGAGAAATTCGTCCTTTTTTGTCACTGCTCAAAAAACCCTTCAAAGCTTTAACAGATCTGTTTTGTATGTCCAGCCAAAAAAAAGGGGGGGGGGAAATCCATCTCTCTTTTCTGGTTTGATAGTTGTATATCTTCTTTAGGCATCAGGCATCAAGGGGCTAAAGAGTATTTGGACGGTACAGTGAGTCCAGAATGGAGCAGTGCAGACAGTTTCGAAGGCTTCTCGGGTGGCACATGTAACACCACTGTTACATGAGCTATCCTGGGCACTGATCTGCTTCCGGGTGTCATTCAGGTTGTTGGTCATTAGCTTTAAATACCTTGAAAGAGAAGCTGTTGGCTGGAGGTGGCTAGTGTAGTTACAGAGAAGCCACTACCACTCCAAACCTGTACTCTTTTTTAGTTTGTTTTAATCTTTTGCAATTTTAATCTGTTTTTATATTTAGAATTGTTTTTAATCCATGTCTTATTATATTGTAATAAGCCACTTGGAGTCGCCTCAGGTTGTGAGACGAGCGGCATATGAATTTGATAAATAAATCAGAGCGTCATTCTGTTTCATTTGAAAGTTCATTATATCCTTTTCTTTATCTCATTACTTGCCACATTCATATCCACATTCAGATTAATATCAAACTTATCTAGAGTCTTTTGTTCTTCTTTCATTGCATCCTTAACAGTCCATGTATTCATCATTTCCAATAATGTCAATATTTTTTTCAATTATTCAATTCTTCATCAAAAAATCTCAGAATATTTCTCTTGTCTCCATTCTTTTATTATCCTCTAAGCTCTCTTCTAGGGTCCATCATTTAAAACTCCATTTAACTTGTTTGTAGAAAGAAAAAGCAAACAATGACAATTTCCTATGGGAGGAATTCTTCCAAAAGTTTAAAATTGTAATTCCAACTGCACCTGTTCTTATTCTGTTGTTAAACTTTGTAAAATCCGTATTCTAAGCATCCTTTTGCTGTTTAATCTGGAAAAAAAAATATTTTCAAAAGCTTTTACAATCATATTTAAAAGTTATCTAAGGAGAAGGCAACTCATCTAGCAAATGCAGTATAACTTATTGATCTGAAGGGTCTTAATCTTTAATGCAAATTCAGAGTGATTAAGCAGTTGGGGCTTGGTTGAACTTAGTTCTTTAAAAAGGCTGTGTTGATGACCACGAACAAAGATGGTTCCTCCCTCGATTCGCAGATGCTCAACCCGTAAGCATACTGTAAAATGACATTCCTATGGCTTACTCATGAGAAACTGCTGTGTGGACTTACATGGGTTATCTCAAGTTCTCCCCTTACCATGGGAAGATATCAGTGGCCTGGCTCTTGTAACAATTTTCTGTTACAAAAAAAGGGACACAAGCTACCGGTAGCCATGACTTTGAACCAGAAGTAGTTCTTTTCTTTGATCCATTACATGCTAATTAGGAAACTGGGCAAGCTGAATGGCATGATAATTAAATGGATATAGAAGTGTCATGAGAATCTTACTCAAAAAAAATGCTTCTTAATGGTTGTTCATCAATTTGGAAATGGGTAGCAAGTGAGGTTCAATAGAGGTCATTCCTGGGTCTATACCCGTGATGGCGAACCTATGGCACGCATGCCACAGGTGGCACGCAGTGCCCTCTCTGTAGGCACGCGAGCCGTCCCCCCAGTTCAGCTCCGCCGAGCATGCGCCTCCCGCTGGCCAGCTGGTCATCGGGTGTCTGCCGCGCATGCGGGGGCAGGGGGCGTGCAGGGGAACGTGCGCATGCGGGGGGTGGCACATGCAGGGGGCCACGTGCGCATGCAGGGTGGGGGCGTGCGGGGGAATGTGCGCATGCGGGGGTTGGACAATTCAGGGGACCATGCGCACATGCATGGGGGCGTGGTGCATGCGGGGGCACACATGCATGCATGGGGGACAGGACGCTTGCGCGGGGGGCAGAGTGCATGTGTGCGCATTGCATTTGGGGGGTTCGGGTGCATGCACACGTGCTTTGGGCACTCGGTCCGGAAAAGGTTAGCCATCACTGAGGTCTATACTCTCCAGTATTTTCTTTCATTACTTAAAGAGTTTGAGGAAATGCTTGTCAAATGTTCAGATGACATAATACTAAAAGGGAGAGTTAATAATTTACAGGAAATATTAAATTCAAAATGATCTTGATAGGTTGGAGAAAAGCAAAAGATGTTTCATTTAGGAAACAAAAATAAAATTCTCAGGTGCAGGATAGTTGATACCTGGTGTGTTAATGGTATGATATTTTTGGAATATCAGTGGATTACAAACTGATTTGCCAAAAAGGCAAATCAAAATGTAGACTGCATCAGAAGAACTATTTTCAAAGCACAAGAAATAATTGTTCCATTTTATTCTGCCTTGGTCAGACCTGACATCCTCTGCTGGCTCTAGTTCCATATTATGTCTCATTTTGAAAACAGTTCAGATAAATTGGGACAGGCAATGAACATAAAGGGGTCTAGAAACTGAGTTCTATCAAGAGCTGGTTATGTTTAGCCTTCAGAAATGGTTATTGAAGGGAATATTCTTCAAACACCTGAAAGATTGTCACAAAGAAGATTAATACATTCTGTCTCATTCAGAATGCAGGACAGAGAATAATGGATTTAAGTTGCAGGAAGGCAGACTCTGATTGAATATTATGGGGTTTGACAATGGAATTAGTTATCCAGAGAGGCAATTTCCCTATTTCTCTTTCATGAGATATGTTCATGCAGATGCTAGACAGCCATCTACTGGGGTGCTTTAATTTAGATTTCTGCCCTGCGTATGGGATTCAACTCAATGGTTTAGATCAGGGGTGTCAAACTCCTGATCTGGCCTGTGGGGTGCTTAGATCTGGCCTGCGGGGCCACCCTGGAAACAGCGAAGGACCGGCCCATGGTGCCTCTGCCAGCAAAAACAGAGCTCAGGAGGGCCGCACGCAGCCCTCGCAGAGGATTGCAGGAGGCCGTTGCAGCCGAAAACGGAGCTCGGAAGCCTGTTTTCGCTGGCAGAGCACTCGGGCCACCACAGGCACCTCCGACATGAGTGACGTTGAGCTGGCCCTGCCCCCTGGCCACGCCCCCCCCAGGTCAAACACAACCCTGATGTGTCCCTCCATGAAATCGAGTTTGACACCCCTGGTTTAGATGATCCTTTCCATTTCTATTATTCTATTCTTTTAGATGGAGTTCATAATTGTGTTAAGCCACTACGGCTTGGTTTCTGGTTAACATGATTCAATAATCAATCAAAATGGTTTGTAAACCACAGGTTATAGCTTAATATGTGTGAATTCAATCAGTTGTGAGTTATTAAAATGGCCAGATTTCCACACTGTGATTTCAGGTAGCTTTCCAGGATTGTGGGGAAGAGATTATGGGACCAGCTTACTTACCAAATTAATATCCCCAGTCTTAAAATGTCTGTCCCTAGTCACACAAAATCAATTGAAAATTACATTGCTTGGAGGACTGATTTGTGACTCCAGCTATTTACAAGGTGTCCAAACTGTATGACTTGCTTAGTGTGATGTCTCAAATTCAAACTGTGTATGACTTGCTTATTATGATGTATCAATCAGTAACATATCTGAACCAATGGAAGCTTCAAATAGATTCTGAAAAAGGTATATGGTTGGTAGATTGAATTTCTATGGCTGAAAGGATTAATGTTAGAAATAACTGCCTGTTAACAGTATCTAAGTCAGCAGAGTAAGTAACATCTGATAATATTCATTTAATAACAAGATTACTGTAGTATCATTTTAAAGATTTTCTCAGCTATACTAGAGAGCCCTTCAAACCTTTTCTATCATAATACATAGAATCTCTCTTCTGAATAGAGAAAAATCCTAAATGCTGACTTTGTTTTCTTGGTGCAGGCAGTGCAGACTACTGGAGAGCCGAATTCACCGAAAATATGTATGAACAAGGAGCTTGAAAAATGCATAGTTGAACAAAGGCTTCAGCATGGAGAAGATGAAGATCAAGCAGTCATGAGCCATGACTCCTCTTCTTGTACAAAAACTGAAAACATGACAACTTGGCAGAATGGCTTGGGAAATGCCACCTCTGTTATCTGTATAGTAATGGATAATAAAGAATCAGGGAGCAATACTACCTCATTATGTCATAATGGGGGGATCAGCACAAATAACAAAAATGGAAATAACAATCAGGACGATAAAACCAGTCCTTCCAAAATAATGCATTTTTTCCCCACTCCTCGTAAGAGGTCCAGCTCCAATGTTGAACGGCCTCGTTCAGTTATAGTTATGGGGAACTCGTCCACATGGAATGCTTTGTCTTCCCTTAGAAAAATGGGATCTTTCAAGAAGTTAAAATCATCAGTTCCCCAAGGAATTCCAGCCAAAGAAGATCCAGATAGCTTAAAGGATAGCCTGTCAGAGAACAAAACCAGGAATTACATTCCAAACAATACAACCGTGAGAGTTCAGACAAACAGATATTCTTATTCGGGGCCTTTACATGACAGCACCACAGATAACACGGTGGTTTCTGATAATTCTGATGGAGAGGAAGATTCCTTCCTGAGGAACACTCATCGATCACGCAGCATCAGGCGTGCTTATGCAACTGGCCGTATAAATTTATTAGATGGTGATAAAACCCAGGACCCACAGAGCAATACCAAAATGGTCTCCCCTGTCATGCAGGAATCCCAGATTTGTGAAATTGTAGGGAAAGATCCAGAATGTCCCAAGGTGATTTACAGGAGGAGTAAAAGCAGTGATAACCTGAATTTTCTCAAAAAGAGCTCGTTCAAAAGGAAGTCAACCTCAAACCTCACCGACCTCAAAGCTGTAAACGAAATGCATTTGCCACCAAGAACCACGAGTATGTCGTCAACTGACTCAGACAAAACCAACAGGAACTCGGAGCGGAAATCAAAACGTTGGAAGAGCCCAATTAGAGCGAAGGATTTTGACAGAGTTTTGAAACTTGTCAGTAACGTAACTGATGGTGCTTTGAAGAAGGACTGTCCTAGGACCGATATTTCTTCCCCCGGTGAACAGAACCAAAAGACAAGACCAAACAGCAAGCTCCATGAGGACTATTCCCGCAGGGTTTCCAGCAGCACTGAGAATGAGAGGCGGAAGTGTTTGCCATCCCGGCGTCACCCAGCTTCAGCTCCTTCCAGTTACACCATCCAGTGCTCTGAGGATGACTCTACTGGTTCACCATTTGCATTAAATGTTGATGCTACAGGCCATAGGATGTCATCCTGTGATCTTTCAGACTTGGTTTGTTCTCCACCTCCACTTCAGAACCCTGGGTCAATTCCTGATGAAGTTTTCCATGAAGATTTTGATGGGTCAAAAAACTCCAGCCCATTTACATATAGCACTGAGCCCCCCAACCATCCTGCTAGACCCACCGTTCCCAAGCCTCAGAGTCTTAGTGCTGAAAGCATCAAGTGCAGCATGGATGTCCATTGTCCAGACCGGTACAGTACCCTGTCGCTCAACTCAGTGGAAAGTGAGGGAAGAGGGGAGGGGTCGTCTGCCAAGTTGGGGAAGAGTCCTGTTTGCTTCCAGGATTCTGTGCAAGCCATCTACTATGACGATACAAATGAAGACAGTGGCATCAGCAGCCATTCTCAGCTGAGTCTCAACTTAGCTATGAATGCTGATGAAAAGAAGGAAGAGGTAAGAAGGAAAGTAAGCACTTTTTAAAACAATCAGCAATGCTTTATATGGTTGTCCTGTGGCTCAGCTGTCTTGTGCTTATCTGTATTTTACCTTTCGTAGAATGCTTACCTTTATTTATGCAGAAATAAATCCCCATGGATAGAACTTGAAAAAAATGAAAGTAGCACCAATTTATTTTGCTTCCCTATACACAAGAATAACAACAGTTCTAGCACCAAGGTTGCTTATGGACCTTTTCAAGGACAGCATTATTGCATATCATAAGGTTAGAAGCTTGGGGAAGGATCAAGACCAAGCAGATCTAGTGAAGATTGCTGGGTTCTTGACAGAAAACGTTTAGTGTAAATTACATGTCTGTGTTGATGGTAGTAAACTGGTAACTGATCTGGCAACCAGCCCTAAACCTGTTAAGCTTATAAATGCACAATGTATATGTGAATATCAATACAGCATATATGGCATATATTGTGTTTAAATGGCAATATATGTTGGTAAATGATTTGAATATGCATTGGGTAGCAGTAAGTATACCATTATTTTCTACCACCAATTTATAAAGTATCATCTGGGATATAATGCAATTATTATGATTTTTGTAAATGGTTTGTTTTTTCCTTACATTTTTCTATTTCCTCTCAGCAGCCCAAATTTATACAGCGTCAAATAACTCATAATCATTAAAATGTTTAACATTTTAAGAGCCGTGGTGTGATGGTGGTTAGAATGCAGTATTGCAGACTAATTCTGCCGACTGCCAGCAGTTCGATTCTCACTGGCTCAACGTTGATTCAGCCTTCCATCCTCTGAGGTCGATAAAATAAGGGCCCAGATTGTTGGGGGCAATATGCTGACTCTGTAAAACCGCTTAGACAGTGGCTGCAAAGCACTATGAAATGGTATATAAGTCTAAGTGCTTTTGCTATTGCCATTTTGTATTAGCAAGAAAAGTGCTGTGGTCACTGTTTTTGGCTGCATCCTGAGATCATAAGCCGTGTGTCCTGTTTGATTGAATTCCTGGCCATCTAATCCAGCAGTCTCTTCTCACAGAAGCCACCCAACTGCACGGGAAGCCCCTGGTCTCCCAGCAGGTGGCCTTCAGAAGCAATCATACTACCATCAAGGCTGATAGTCATGGATTCCCATGATTTCCATGAACTGATCCAACCCTTTCTTGAACTAGCCAAGCTACATCTCATGGTAGTGAATTCCAAAGTTAAATTACATGTGGTATAAAAAGTATTTTCTTTGGCCTATCCTGATGCTTCCAGGATTCAATTTCATTTGGTGACCTCTAGGTCTAACATTTGGGGAAGGAGAAAATAGCTTCTCCTTGTTCACTTTATCCACACTGCCTTTGTATACTTCAGTGGTGTCTCCTCTTTTTTTTTTAATTTAAACTAAAAGGACCCAAATATTGCAGCCTTTCCTCATAGAGAAACTGCTTCACCACCTCTATCATTTTAGTTGCCCTTCTTACAACCTTAATAATGTCATTATAGATTTCAATACCTAGACCTGTATGTATCGTTTGAGCAATCATTTTGATTTTTTAAAATACAAATTTCTGTTCCTT
Organism: Thermophis baileyi; assembly: GCA_003457575.1. Taxonomy (NCBI): domain Eukaryota; kingdom Metazoa; phylum Chordata; class Lepidosauria; order Squamata; family Dipsadidae; genus Thermophis; species Thermophis baileyi. The sequence goes on along the minus strand of QLTV01003298.1, from coordinate 909,800 downwards.
GTGACTTTACAGAATGGCTTGAATTTTGCCTAATTAAAGTTCAGAGCCTGTGGTTGCTCAAGATTTTTACTGGAAAAGACTTCAGTATCCTATTAAAAGCATTTTGCTCTTGTCCTCCAATTACCATCTACAAGCTCTTGCCTTTTCAGTGTTCTTGTAAAGTTTGAAAGTTGAAGCCTGAGAGTAGAACTATGCTAAATACGAGAAGTGTGTGGAAGAACAGGAAAAGGAAACTGGGTTAACAACTTGTGGCTTTTAACTTAACTCTTCTTTTTTATTTTGTTTCCTGTTTCTTAACTACCATTCTGAATTTGCAACATACACTGACAGTTATGTTTCAGAAAGCTTTTAAAAGTTTCCATATAGACAGGCATTCTCTCTCTCTCTCTCTCTCTCTCTCTCTCTCTCTCTCTCTCTCTCTCTCTCTCTCTCTCTTTCATAATAAAACTACAGATTTCATAAAGTTCTCTACTGAATTTAACAGCTCCATCACTTGATGCAGTAAAATGTACTGGAAAAGAATTATATAAACTCTTTTCTTCCTCCTGTTTGTGGCTACTTCACTGACTGTGTGGTGCCACATTTTAGATATCATCCTATCTTGGTTATTCAGAGCAGTTACCTATAACACTGTGAAGACTCTGCAAGTTTATTCTAAAATGTTTGATGATGTTGATACATGAAAAATTTTCTGGCTTTGGCTTGTCACATCTGATTTGTTGATTTATTTTTATCCCACTTTTATTATTTTGTATAAATCACTCAAAGTGGTAAACATACCTAACATGCTTTCCTTCTCCTATTTTCCCCACAACAACCTATTGAGGTGCATTGAGCTGAGAGAGTATAACTAGCCCCAAATCACCCAGCTGGCTTTCATGTCAATTTCTAAGTCCCTCACCAGTGACTCTGAACTGATAAACCAAAGACGGTAATGCAGACTTTATTTCCATAGTTGGGGTCTCATTGTATGAAAGATAAGACCACAGAATAATACTGAAAGGTTAATAGGTAACTTTTTTGTACTGAGCTTGTTTTATATACATTTATCTCTGATTCCCATGCCTGTTCTTCCTTGGAATAAACTTGAGCAGATTGATTAGAGATGCATAAATCAGATGGAATATTTATTTGACATAGCAAAATCGTAGAAGACGCACTTTGCATTAGAAAGTCCCAGTTTCGATTACATCCTTCTGCTTTATACTGCAGAAGGATGTAATTTCCAATATCCAGGTAAAAGGATACAAAGTATGGGATTTGGGAAAATTCCGTGTTCAGCCACTAAATCAATAATAGAACAATAGAATAATTTTTTTAGATTATAGTGTTTTGTGTTTAATACTGTTGTTACTGATTTAATGGAGAAGCCCTAGATGGAGTGAAACTTTCTCCACAGGGACTAAAAAACTGAAATGAGAGCTGAAAGGTTTTGTGTTCCTAGTTCTGAAGCAAAATTCAAATGTTAATCTGTAACATTTAATTAAGTAGTCTTAATCAACTACTATGAACACAGAGCACTTAATGTGCTGGTGTTGATATAGTAAAATCAGCACGTTCATAATCAGTGAATCTATAAATCCACATTTTTCATGAAGCAGATGGAAAATTAAAGCCCTCCATTAGTTTTATTATTTAACTTCCTTTAAAGCAGGGGTCTCCAACCTTGGCAACTTTTAAGACTTGTGGACTTCAACTCCCAGAGTTCTGGGAGTTGCGTGACTGGCTGGGGAATTCTGGGAGTTGAAGTCCAAAAGTCTGAAAGTTGCCATGTTTGGAGAGGCTTGCTTTAGAATAATAATAACAATAATGGAAGATGAATGGTTACTAAATGATTTTTTCATATGGACATATCCTATTTTTTTTTG
>QLTV01003298.1:879219-907770 GCA_003457575.1 Thermophis baileyi | reverse complement strand
ATCCCAGAAAGGACCCTCCTTATTTTCCAGAGAATAGAAGGAAAGGAGGGAAGGTATACTTTCAGACTTGAAAAATTCTGTTAATACGGTATAACCTTAGGCAGGGGTCTCCAACCTTGGCAACTTTTAAGACTTGTGGACTTCAACTCCCAGAGTTCTGGGAGTTGAAGTCCACAAGTCTTAAAATTGCCAAGGTTGGAGACCCCTGCTTTAAAGGGAAAACTGTCCCTGTTGCCTTGGGGAATCAATCTATTTGTATTCTCAACATGCCCCCTAGTGGTATACATGGAAGCTTGACAGGTTCAAATTTCGAAGATTTACGATGTTCTGACATTTAAACCTTTTAATGATCCAGAAAATCCCCTTAAACATAGCGCACGGCTCAGTTACTGTTGTTGAGAGTTCAATGTTCCTGCAGAATTTTGCAATTCCCATTAGATTTACAGAATACTTTAATAAGGACTTCAAAAGAAAAAATAGATGTAATATATCATGTTAGCTGTAAATAATTACAGGTGATGATCTAGAAACCCAGGAGTCTCTGAGTTCTAGTCCCACCTTAGGCATAAAGAACGGGCTGGGTGACTTTGGGCCACTCATTCTCTCTTAGACCAATTCATCCCACAAGGTCGTTGTTGTGGGAGAAATAGGAGGAAGAAGGAGCATTAGGATTGTTTGCAGCCTTGAGTTATTTATAAAGTAACTCAGTAATAAAGGTGGACGAAAAATCTAGTACTAAACAAATGAAACAACATCTATACATGTTGATTCCTTATAACAATTTATACGGTAAACCAGTATTACTGCTGCAGCATGCTGGCTTGTTTGTGGCTTGCCAAATGCTAATGATGAATGACAAAAGCAGTGTTTTGCTGCCAGCTCCCTGTTTAGGGACCATGCCAGCTTATGACACATGTAGAAAAAGCAGATATTCGTCACTATTGCACATGTAGAAAAAGCAGGGCTTGTGTTACAATGCTGTTTTCATCATTCTTCCCCCCCCCTCCTGCAGATGCTGATTTGATAATCCAGGCTCGTGATTAATACATATAATGAAGTTTAATTTATAGAAAAATATAATCAAACGATGGTAGGCAAGATTCATTCAGGCGCTACAATATAATTAGGTCTGTAATGAAGCCTGTGACCTTTATTATCTAAGCAATTGAGCCAATGCATTAATCATTATCCATAACGAGGATGCAGAAGCCAGCTTAGTTTCCCTCTCTGTCAGCTGTTGCAGAAGGACAGCAATAGAGCTGAGTTCACAAGGTGTGCAGTTGCATCATCTAGATTTCACACCATTTTAATGTAGATAATAAACCTAATTATCACTCAACTCTTTTTTTTTATTTTTTGTGGCTTCGAATCAGCCTTGTCTCTTGGTGACTATAACGTTTCATTTGAGAAACTGAGAGGCAGTTCATTGTAGTGGTTAAGGTGCTTGCTTAGAAACTCGGAGACTGAGTTCTAGTCCTGCCTTGGGCGTGAAGCCAGTTAGATGTGGAAAAAAAAATAGAAGAGTGTTAATATTTTGTTGCCTTATCTTGCTTTGAAATACACAGACATGCATAATCGAATAATAATAATTTGTGTTTATAGTATGGTATTTTAACGTTGCAGATTGTAGCATGGAAGAAACCAGCTTAACTTTCTAGTCCTCCTGAATTTCTCTGGGCTCAGTGGACTGATGTTGGATCAAATATACTGTATTTTTCTATTAACCATTTCTGAAAACAAGCCACAATAGCATGTCTGCTCCTGAGAGTGATGTGCATAAGCCAGGACATGACTACCATAGAATACTGGATGTCCTCAGACAGAGGTTCCTAGAGGTTTGGGACTGCTTGTTCCCATAATTCCCAGCCACTGGGCTGCAGAGCAATGGAATTATAATTGCCAGATTGAAGAAGGCTGACTTTAAGAAATGCCAATAGTAAGCAAAGCCTATGCTACTCTGTTATCAGGATCTGTTCTGGATCTACCTGCTGAGTATGAAGAATTGCAGTCCATTATATAGCACTGCTCATAAACTCTGCTTGGAGAGAGTATTTCTGCAGGAAGAAAAATCAAAATGATATTTAGGGCAAAACACCTCTGTTTATTCTCTACCGGTCCTTTTTCATGTGAATATCCCTACAGAAATATACATACCTAAATAGGATTCCATATATAAAGTTAATCTCCATATCTATTTATTTATTTGCATCCTGCCTGGTTATTTTTACAAACAGCTCAAGGCATTGAACATATCCAACATCCTTTCCTCCTCTGACTTTCCCCACAACAACAACCCTGTAAGATGAGTTGGGGCTGAGGGAGAGCGAGTGGCCCAAAGCCACCTAATTGCTTTCATTGCTAAGGCTGGACTAGAACTCACCATCTTTGGCTTTCTAGCCTGGTGTCTTAACCATTAGACCACGGGTGTCAAACTTGTGTCACGTTGCCGTCACGTGACGTTTCGCAGTGTGTTTCCCATTCGCGGAGCTGGAATGGGCGTGGCCTGCGCGTGACGCATCCGGCCCGCAGGCTGCCAGTTTGACATCCCTGCATTAGACCAAACTGACACTTTCCATTTTGGGGGATAGGAAAAGCAGATTGGATTGTTCTAATTTGCTATTTGGTTTCAAAAAACATGTACAGTAAAACCATCACTGTTTTCCCCCACCCCATTCCAACTTTCAGGAGGCTATTTTTCTGAATCTATCTTTCAGTAACTGTGATTACCAGGAACTTCCAAAATCTAAAACTCAACCTTGTGTTTTCCAACTGTTGGGATTTCAACTTTCACTAAACACTCAAGATTAACTGTAATAATTATGGTATAATAAGTACAGTGATTATCACAAAAAGTCACAAAATTAACTAAAAGAAATTGATTGACTCAGTTTTGGACTTCTTTTGGTCATGATAGTGTTTCTCAACATGCCCTCCTAAAGCTACAATTCTTAGCTAGTTGCTTAAACTGGTTAGGATTTCTGAGAATTACACTAGTTGGTAGTTGATATTAATGTTTAACATCTTTAATTTATACAAATATATTTTAAAAAAATCAAGTAAAAACTACATGAGTATACAGCTATTTCCCATAGATTTTAAGATAAGGGATCATATTCCCAAATATATTTTTCAGATTTTACGATTTAGATTAGTAAGAATAAAAATAGTTTGGGATGAATTAGTAAATGAAGATTTACATGGCTAATATGAACTCATTTGCCAGTTGTCCCAGAAGTGTTTTGTTAGGAGCAGATAACAAATTCTTGTTCTTGTTGCAAATACTTCAAGCCATCTGGAATACGGGAGGCAAGGCCATTGCTGCATCACAGATTACAAATCTTTCTATGAATTCTTTGTTTCCATCAAGTGAAAATGAAACATTAAAGGCATTAATTTGACATTCCTTTCCAGTCTCAGGAGACTAGAAGAAGTAATCAGAGAAAAGTCGGGGGGGGGGAAATCTATTTGGATTTTTAATGATAGCAGTGTTCTTGTCCCTTCTCCAGTTTGAATGCTAAGAACTTTGCATTCCTTGGCACATCATCACCCAAGAAAAAGGGATGAAATGTGCAGAGGAATGAAACAAGAAGGGAACCATGAAAGAGCTAACTTGAATGGGGGAACCCACTGAAATGACAGGAGATGCAGAAGAAACGAGAAGCCAAATGCAGGCTATTCATTACTCTGAGTGTTACTTGGAAACAGACTAACAAACATAGAGGTTACGGTAAGCTATGAAAAACAATGATGGATTTTCTCATAGTTCCAAGAGGTGTTTTTTTTTTTATTTAATATTATCTTCAAAGATTATGGTAGCACATAAGATCTGGAGTATCTAGCCATAGTCACCTGAAGAAGATATGGGTTATTTCCTGAAAGAGAACCTTGAAATGCTTTTAATTTGGCTCGAATTTGACCATCTCGTATTAGTAAAACCAGCTGAAAATGGAAAAGGATTAAGTTTTGATACCTTGGAAACAACTTTCTGAATCTGAAGCTCACAGAACTGGGTTTCAAAAACTTGTCAATGTAAAGGCCAAATGACACTGTTTAATAAGTTTGCATTAAAATTTGTCATAAGGTTGTTGATTTGTGCAAGGTACTGATGGTTGATCTGTTGGCTTACTGGAAACAGAAACATGTTTTTATTTTTTTAATACAAAAAAAATTGTATTAAATGCAGTTGAGCTGCATGTAAATATCAAAATATTTTGATATATCTACAAATCTGTGTTGCCTTAAGCAGCTATTAACTCCGCATTTACAGCTGGTTGTTTAATTATAACAAGTTATTTAGGTTATAGATTGGAAGTGATATCTTATTTTGCAACTATCTCTGTTCAGTAGCTGCAGATAAATTGGTGTAGGTAAGATACATAGGTAATTTTATCCTTCTATTTTGGATGTGAAAAAAATCTTAACAAATGGAAAACTGATCAGTTGCCAGTTTATATGATCCCAGGGTGTAATTTATTTTATTATTAATTACATTTTTATGTCACCCATCTCCCTTATAAGGCAACTTACTTTTTGATGACTTACAGATTATAAAAAGACAAATCGAAAAATAATTAAAATATTAAAACTATGCAAATTAAAAATGTAAAACTATTAAAAACAACAGGACTAAGAGACAGCATGACGAGGTCTTCTTATCCCATCAACCACCTCCAGCAGTGAGTGCTGTCCTCAGGGCCCCAAACTAGCCAGCACAGTCAAGTTTTAATACCCTTCTGGAAGGCCTAAAGTAGTGGCCCCAACTTTTTGGGCACCAGGGACAGGTTCTATGGAGAGAGATTTTTCCACAGACCAGAGGGGGCATGGTTTTGAATGCGGCCTGTATCCCACAAATGGGGTTTCGCTTGTTTGTGCGGCCCGGTTGCTGGCATGCCATGTGTCCACAGACTGGGAGTTGGGGACCCCTGACCAGAGGTGGGTTCCTCCTGGTTCGGACCGGTTCGCCCGAACCGGTAGTGGCCCGCTGGTGACATCACAGTGACGTCACGGATCCGGTCCGTGGGCGCCACCACCTTTTTTTAAAAAAATTTTTTTTTGGGGGGGGGAGGATTTTTCCCTGGGTTTTTTTCTTCTGCGCATGCGCAGAAGAAGAGTTTCCGGCACTGCGCACGCATTGCCATCTTGTTTTTGGCTTTTGGGGGGGGGAATTTTTTTGGATTTTTCGGCACTGCACGGTGCACGGGAGGAAGCGAACTGGCAGCGAAGTAAGTTAGAACCCACCCCTGCCCCTGACCTAAAGAAGGAGCAATTTGGGAAGCAGAATTGCTTAATCAGTCTGAAAGTTCATAGCAAAGATAAGAAAGGTTGAGACAGTTGGTGTCCTCTATTACCTGATAATGCACTATATGTTATGGTCTGTGTGAACATGTACCTATATACAATGGACTCTCCAAATATGCTTTACAGATGGAGTATAACAACCAAGATAGGTTTTAACAGCTAAGGTTTCCAGCCATTGTGGAGATTCTGAGAACTGTACTTCCAACATAGCTGGAAGGCAGAAATGACACATAAACAGAAATATTGTTCAGTATGGATTGAATATGGATTTGTCTGAAATGGTATACAGTTTCCTGCCTGAACAGGAGGTTGGACTAGAAGATCTCTAAGATCTCTTCCAACTCTGATGGTCTGTTATTCTGAATAGAATATTTTAAGTTTTAGATCTAACTCTTTTTGGTATGATAATAATTCACTGTTAGTAATTTAAACGAGATAAAATATTTAAAGCAACTTAATAAACAGACTTCATTTGGGCTTCTGCATAGAGAATGCAGAACAAGCTGTACCTTTACTGTAATTTGGGCAGAATATAGCTGGTTGTAATCTTTCCTATTGTTCGCCAAGTTTTATTGCTTACAGTAGGGCAATAATGTATTAGCACATAAAAGAGGACATATGACGTGTCTTTCCCTAGTTTAAAGGTACAAGGTCATGGAAATGACCATATTAGTCAGCGAGTTTTGTTAAGAATTGTGCTCTTTTCTACTCAGTTTGTTTTACAATGATGTGAAAATTACAGAAGGATGACTTTAACCAATATTTTAATGTCTCACTGTCTATGTGGGTCTCCAATGCCTGTGTCCAATACTAAGGTATGCTCTTGGGAAAGGTTTTCTTTCTGATTTGCTTGCCCTTGTCTGGTGTATAATTTCAAGTGTTTAACTGGTGTGAACTAGTATAACTATTTTTAACTGCAGTGGTGTTATGCTGTTTTCAATCAGATAACTATTGGCATTTAGAAGAAAAAATTTCTGAATGTTACTGTGTTGTTTTGTAAATATGAATTGCTACCAGCTGTTGGGAGGGTGGGGGTAGACCATTGAAGAGTTATGTTTAAGTTGTTAATACTGTACTACATAACAAGGATATATAATAAAGGAAGGGGTTAATCATTTGAACACAGGGAAGTTGATGTCATGACTGCAGTCTTATGCAGATATACATGTATTCAAGAATAAATCTGAATAAAGGAGGATGCATGTTCAATTAAATATTCATCAGGTGGCTTACACAGGTCTATTGCTAACGTTTGCCTGAGGCAAGGCTTATGCAGAAAGTTGTTTCTTAGTAAGCAGGTGGAAGTTAGGACAATTCAGAGTGCAGACTGTATAAGTATTTGGAGGTAAGACTGCTCAGTACAGTATATCTTTCCCTCAGTTATGGTGATAAAAATTACAGCCTTTGCGATACTTTGCTTATCTTTATCCATAACAATTTCGTATCTTTAGGACTTGAAAATATGTATTCTAACTGGATGTTATTTTTAATAATATGTTGCATTATGTCTTGAAATGCTAGCAGAGGCTGACATTAGCAAAGGAGTCGGGAGTATAGAAGATTACCAAAATTTAGTATTTTCTAATTGGAACATTTATCATCTGCTGCAGTCTGTTCGAAATGACTGAAACAGCAATTCCCAGGCATACTAGCTAGTGAATTATGGGAGTTGTAGCCCCATAATACTTGTAAGGTATCCGATTGGAAGAGATAGTTTGGACTACTGATAGGGTTCCTACTTTCTTAGTCCAAATGTTGCTCAAACATTTTTTCTTTCAGTTAGTTATAAGCAAGACTCAGATCAATGGATCACTTGACAGCATGGTAGTTTCTTGTTCTCTTCTCATATCTTCATTGTGATGACAACTTGCTGCCTATTTCAAGTAAGGGGCAATTATAATTATGGAAGTAGTCACTTTGCCCCATTGTTAGTGACCTTTGGCCTTTGGAAAGTATCACCAAGGTATTGAAGAGACTCTTCTATAGCTTTGCTTCAAGCCAACTTTCTCTAGCCAGATGCTTCTAGGCTGTGTTAGTTCCCTTGGATCTCCCAGCTGGCATGGGCCTAGGCCAGCTGGAGGATTGTGAGAATAGAAATTCAACATATCTGGAGGTTAATCGGTTAAGGAAGAGTACTGTAGATTTTGTTCAAAGGAAGGCATGTTCTTTTAAGTATAGATATTGTTAGAATCTTTTTGAGCTAATTGTTTCTATTCATTCCCAATCTTTTTGAGCTAATTGTTTCTATTCATTCCCATCAGATAAGGTTAAAAAATCATCTGCCAATATAAAGATAGTATCTAGTTTCATAAATTGCACTGAGATACAATGTGTGTATATGGAGGGGGTGGATAGGGATGATCTGCTCATTTTCCATTGAGTGTATTATGTAAATGATCCAAGACTTATACTTCATAAGCCATGATTTTATGACCTGCTCAGCCAACATGGATAAAAGAAAATGTGTTATCATGATGAATAAACCCAATATCTTCTGCAAATTAATTGGAAAAATAGCTAAGAATGAATTTAGCAATATGCATGCGTCTTCCCTTAATTAAATCTTTGTGTTTAATGGAACTCACAACCTAGTAAGAAGGTTGCAGAGTGAAGCATAAGGTTCACTTTTGGTAACAGTAGTGCAAAAGGAAAATGAGACAAGTCATTAATGTATCCTGGCTTTTTTCCAGAATAATTTCAAATCATCATAGCCATATATTTCATGTCATACAATGACCCATAGCTTCCCTATTATTCAATATTAATGTCCCTCAGTTAAGAGCAAACAGTAGGTTGGAGGTACTGTATAACCATTGCGTTTTGCAACAAGACATGTTATAATGTCATTGCACAAATAACTAAAATACATAGTTTCCCTAAGTACATTTTAACATGATGGAAATCCATAAGCCATGTTTTAATACACACACCATCATTTCTCTTTCAAGATTTCTCTTGAGGACACCTTTGAGTGCCACAGTTATAATTCTACAGTCAATCTGGTCTTTGTAAGAGTTATAATCATAACACACAGGAAATCACAGATCTGGAAACCCTACTTTATGCTTTGGTCCCATGCTGCTAGAAACTACTGGATAAATATCTTATTTTTAAATAGAATGTATATATTTTGGTAAAATTTCCTAACAAAAGAAAAATGTCTGAATTTGCCATTGGCTTTTTTTAAATTAATGTTTTACCACAGGCTATTACATTTGCTAACAAATATGGTTGATATTTGGGGAGGGGGTTATTGCTTTTTTATTGATTTTTTATATTGGGTTTTTATCCTTGTAAGCAGGGGTGGGTTCCTCCCGGTTCGGACCGGTTCTCCTGAACCGGTAGCAACCCGCTGGTGACGTCACGATGATGTCACCGATCCGGTTCGGTCAGTGCCGGTCCATGGGCGCTGCCATCTCTTTTTTTGAATTTTTTTGAATTTTTTTAAAAAAAATAATAATTTTTTTTCCTTCTGAGCATGCGCAGAAGTCGAGTTCCGGCACTGTGCATGTGGTTGCCATCTTGTTTTCAGCTTTTATTATTATTATTATTTTTGGATTTTTCGTTACTGTGCATGCGCGCACCCACGAGGCGCGCCCACGCGGCGCGGGAGGGAGTGAACCAGCAGCGAGGTAAGTTGGAACCCACCCCTGCTTGTAAGCCACCTGGAGTCACTGAGAGTGAATTGGGTGGCCATATAAATTTTGTCAAACAGAAATGGAACAGAAAATTGCATGGTACATAGACCCTGTTTAGAACAGCATAAATCCTTATATGATTTTAAAGTATTTTTGGTTTATTTGACTTGTTCACCTTTGAAAAAAGGTTGTTACTGATGATCACTGGAAGAAGTTTCCATTTCAAGATGAAGAAAGAACAGATGCTCAAAAAGTCCCAACCAGAAGATGGGGTTCTGGAAAAAGATCTCGGCCTCGGCCCCTCTCAGATTATGGCCAGTTGGCAATTAGAAGTTCTTCCATTCCAGAAGATTCTGTTGCTGTGGATTCCCAGGAAATGGACTCTCTGGAGAATGACAGTGAGACCAAGCCTCCCCCTGTTAAATCAGGAACTTGTGCAGTAGCCAATCCAAAAGCCCACAGAAGACGACCCATCTCTGTCATTGGTGCAATCAGTTACTATGAGAATAATCAAACGGAAGAAATAACTGCTCTCCTTGCACAAGTAAGAAATAAAATTCACTCACTGAAAAAACTCAATCAAAACATCATCCTTCTTTTCTTCCCTGTAACCTTCAAATTAGAACATAGTGGACGTTCCTATTCGTTCTTTCTGCTTCTTCCAAATCATCACCGCATATTTATTCTTCTAAAAGCATGATATCAGATTAATTAATACTTTTATGTAGATAATTCTTGCTCTATAATTGTACACTATACTATACTAACCTTTCCCCCCCCTGAATGTCGATGCTTCTGTTTGAGGTTTTAAGATATTTCTCTTTTACTGTGCACCTCTTCGTTCTGTAATAAAACAGTACTGATTATGTTGCATTATAAGAAAAGTAACATGATATTTCAGAGTATAGAGACATTTATGAATAATAATCGGGGCATTTACATAACCAATTTAATGCAGATTGACAAGAGATGCTCCATGATTCATGACGATTCTAGATGGTTAGAATATGATCTATCTTCATAGTTACAAAAGTTTAAAAGCGTAATAAATCTTTGTTATGACTTCAGTGGTAACTTAATGTATAATTATTGAAAATCAAAGACCTTGTTATCATGTGCATAATATGATCATCTAATGGAATAGATATATATATTCTTCTTGGTATTAAGCAAGAATTGCTTTGTGATCCTATCTATGTCTACTCTTTTATTTTTTATTATCCAATCTTTTATTTCAAAAGAAAAACCAAAGCAGGCAACCATCATTTTCATAAAATCCCTCTGAGAAAATCACAGTAATCTGATATGATCATGACCCTAGGTTGTAGGACTAGTTTGTTGGAGTTCATTCATCTAAAGTGATTATGATAGTATAAGTAATAAATAACATAAAAATATGAAGGGCCTATTGATTTTTTTAAAAAAACAAACTGAAGATACAAATCAAGTTAGAATATTGGAAGCTATACTTTATTGTGTTACAATTCCAAGAAGGGTTTTACTGAACTGTATTGATTTTGGCCATGCTTGCATGGCATGAGGCATGGTATAAACAACAGTTTATTTGCAAATGTTCTCAAGAGCTTACAACCTCACATTGCATAACTATAAGATACCCATCTGCAGTTTGTTTATAGGTTGCTGTGCTATCTCAATGACATATATGGAGAGAAAAAGAAATACAGTAACAGTCTTAATTCTTGTAGGTTGATTAAACCATCACAGGTGGGTGATTTGCAGCTGTGCTACTCACGAGGAAGAACATCTAAGCCAGGGGTGGGTTCTGACTTAACTCGCTGCCGATTCGCTTCCTCACGTGCCGCGTGGGTGCACTGTGCAAGTGCGTGCATGCTTCGCATGGGCGCATACACATGCACATGCGCAGTGCTAAAAACCAAGCTGCGCACGCGCAGAAGCAAAAAACAAGATGGCGGCGCCTATGGCGGCGCCGAGAGAGCTGGTTCGGGGGGGTGTCCAGCTGGCCATCGCTGCTGGTTCGGCAAGTGGGAAGAAATTCCCACTACTGGTTCTATAGAGCTGGTCTGAACCGGCAGGAACCCACCTCTGATCTACTGGTAGGCATGTTCACAATTAAAATGTAGTTGGCTGTAGCAGTTGTTCAAACATGGCCCTTGGCTCAGTTATATGAAACACAAGTTATAAAGAAATGAATTTGAAAAATATTGACTTAATTCTTATTTTCAACCTGCAATTTTTTTAAAAAAAAGTATATGCTTATATTTTTAGACATATAGCCCACCCTTAAATGTTGCTTATGTGATGGCAAGATGTAACCAAAAAAGAATTTTGCAGATGTAACAAAAAAGGGGGGCAAAGAATTTTTCTTAACAAGATAGATTCATTTCATTCACTCAGAATTCAAATTGTGAATGGATGCATACAATTATTTGTGATACAAAGTCTGCTCTGTAAACATGTAGGCTTTGAGTTGTGTGAGTGATGTATGTGGATTCGAATAGTGGAGTTCATGTAAATAAAATTATATTTTACAATAAGTCACTGAACTCAGTAGATCTTGAATTGGTCTAGCTGTATTCATAGGTTTCTGGTAGAGATACCTTGTTTAGAAATTTTCTCTGTTTTTGCCTTTGAATATTTGCAAAGAGTTTTTTTATTTCACAGATAAATATGGAAGTTTTGCAAAAACAAACCAACCAACCCCCAAACCTTGAATTATTTACTTTAATATTAATTTCCTTTAAAGGCAACATTTTGTGTTAATAATGTAACAGTCACTATTTATTCATTTATTGAAAAAAAGCTAGGCTATTATCTTTAAACTTCCCCTTGTGGAAACATCACAAATATTGTTTCAGTATATTGTTACTTTTCTTACCTTTTCAACAAGATGGACAGTTTTTCTATGCATGTATAATTCATCCTCCTGCCTCCCACATACTCTGTTCTCCCAGACAGTCTTCTACATTAAATGTTTGCTGTTCTAATGCATATTTGCTGGGTGTAAGCTTGAAATAAATACCATCTTACTACCAGTGTTAATAAAAAGTTGAAATGCTTGCAAACAAATGTGTGGAAAACATTGTAAACTCCTTGTGCTTGTATTGGACCCACAAGAAAAATGGGACATAGAGGGTTTTATAAGTGAACCATCTAGTTTAACTGGAAGACATGAAGCACTGTAAAGATGATGGATCAAAAGAGATTTTGAAGGTTTTTGTAAAGATCATATTATTTTAAGAAAAAGAGAAGAAATCAATGCAAAGTATGCAAAGAATGAGAGAAAATGCACAAAAATGCAAGGATATTTAAGTTGTATATCTCTTTCTTAGTCAGCTTTTTAAAAATCAATCTCTAGAGCGTAAGCTAGTAGAATGCCAGAAAGTAAAATCCCTTATTAGTACTACTTTCACTTGCTTGACAATTTAATTTAGAAGATGGAAGCATTTCAGTTTCAATGAATATTAAGCCTTTCCAGACAAAAGAGCTGCTCCAAAAGCTGTGAAAACCTGACAAAGAGGTTGTCGGAGCTTTAGAATTGAAATGTGAAAAGTGCTCACTTCCTCTTTATTAAGAGCCAAATTAGTTGAAAAGAGCGAATAAGAAAAAAATGAAAAGGGATATTTTATTTTTATAGGGGAAGAAGAAGCTTGTTAGACATCTGTATGAAATACATGAATTAAAAATTGCTTTTAAAAATATTTATTGTGTTGGAATTGTGAACTAGGATGACCAGAAAAAGGTTGTTAATGAAAATCAAATTCATGATATCAGCCAAATCATAAACCTGGGCCTTCCTATGTAGGAAGGATAAAAAAAAAAGCCAGGATGGTGATTGTAACCCATGATCAAAGCCCCAGTGATGATTAAGAGCAAAGCTTTGGCTGTACGGTGGCAGCTGCCATCTTGACTTTTTTGACCCTCCCTGCAGAATCCCTTGTGATAAACATAAAACAAGCCACATGGGTTGCTTGTTTGCTTTCTGCTATGTTTAATAATATGGCAGCCCAGAAAAAAGACCCTTTCAATAATGGGTCTGAAATTTTCCCTGATTTATTTTAGTGACTCTTGGGACCTTATTGGAAGCTATATTTTACCTCAGCCCATCCTAGAATTTAAATGGTGAATATAATAATACTAATGAGAGTTAATATGTTTCTGGTTTAGTATGTTTGTAGATTTTGACTGCAAATGAATAGTACTCCTTTGATTATGGAGACTGTAGCTTTAGAGCAGAGGTGTCAAACTTGATTTCATTGAGGGCCGATCAGGGTTGTGTTTGACCTCGGGGGGCCAGGTGGGCATGGCCAGGGTGAGCATGGCCAGCTCAACGTCACTTGTGTCAGGGGCACCTGTGGTGGCCCAGGCAGGGCTGTGGGGATCCTCCTGCAGCCCTCTACCAGCGAAAACGGACCTCGGGAGGGCCGCATGCAGCCCTCCCAAGCTCCGTTTTCGCTGGCAGAGGCACCGTGGGCCGGTCCTTTGCTGTTTCCAGGGTGGCCCCGCGGGTCAGATCTAAGCACCCCATGGGCCGGATCTGGCCCCCGGGCCTTGAGTTTGACACCCCTGCTTTAGAGTAACTAGTATTTCCATAGTAACTTGGGATTTTTAAGTTTGAGTTTCATTTAAATTAGTTTTGCTATAGTTGCTTAATTACATCAACTTCTAAGAGTCTTGATACATCATTAAATGAACTCTTCCCCCCCCCCATCAAAAATTATTGTGTACGGCTCATATATGTCAGTCGTCCAGTGTTTAAACTATACAAGTTTCACTAATTTCAGTTAGAAAAGGAAAATTGCCCTTCTTATTTTTCCCCTAAATTTGGTGAACATTTACTGTAATTCAGTTCTTCTTTAGAATATGGAGTATTTATTCACTATTTGAATTTATTATAGCCTCCCAACTCTAATTTATAGGATATGTGTGCATGTATTTTAATTCAAACATCTTAAAATGCTAAATAATAGGCGGGTCATTGAAAAAAAAAATTGGAAGTTATTTTGCTTTTGTTTAATGCTTCAGCAAGCTATTTAATCCTATGTTTTATTTCACTTTATTCCTCTTTCCTATTCTTTCACTTAGTTCCAAGAAGTCAGGTAGCATATATTGTGGGATTATTTTTTTCTCTAAATTGTTTTTCCCTGAAATATATTCTGAATATCTGCGAGCCTTGGTCTTTTCCCAAACCTTCTGATATTTTCCATGTCTGCATGAATGACACCCTTGTATGTAAGCAATTATATTCATCTCACAGTAGAAACAGAGATAGCAAAGGAACAGTATGTTGCAGCTAAATATGTTTGTTCAATATTTCAGTTAGCCTGCAAGATCTTTTTTCTGAATATTCTACTATATTACCTTCTCCATTTTTACATTTCTTGTTCAATTGTCACTGAAAATGATTAGTATTTTTATTAGTAATAAATGTATAAAGCCACCTAATCACAAGTAACTCGAAGTGGCATACAAAGAAAGTTAAAAACAAATCACGATAATAAATGGGCCATGGGAAATTTAGAGAAAATGCTATAGGTTGTTCTCGACTTATGACCACAATTGAGCCCAACGTTTATGTTGCTAAGTGAGACATTTGTTAAGTGAGCTTTGCCCCCTTTTATGGCTTTTCTTGCCACATGTGAATCACCGCAGTTGTTAGGCAGTAGTGGGTTCTAAAACCCGTTGCTATCGGTTTGCGCACGCGACGCTTCTGCGCATGCGCAGAAGCATCCTGGGTGGGTGGACGGAGCCTCCCGCCGCTGCCGCTACCGGTTCGCAGAACCGGGCCAAACCGGGAGCAACCCACCGCTGTTGTTAGGTTAGTAACACGGTTGTTAAGTGAATCTGGTTTCCCCACTGAGTTTGCTTGTTAGAAGGTTGCAAAAGGTTATCACACTGCGACCATCATAAATATGAACCAGTTGTAAAGCATTTGAATGTAAATCACATGACCATGGGGATGCTGCAACGGTCATCAGTGTGAAAAATGGTCATAAGTAACTTTTTTCAGTGCCGTTGTAATTTTGAATGATCACTAAACGAACTGTTGTAAGTCAAGGACTACCTATATTCCAGAAGATTAGAATAGTGACCGAGAAGCATACCTCCCATAGACAAAGGGACTCAGAGTATGCCAATCCTACCTTCAGTGGTCATCAAGCAGACTTGTTAGGAGACATGATAGCTGTGTTTCAATATTTGAGGGGCTGCCACAGAGAGGAAGGGGTCAAGCTATTTTCCAAGGCACCCGAAAGCCAGACAAGGACTAATGGATGGAAACTGATCAAGGAGAGATTCAACCTAGAAATAAGGAGAAATTTTCTGACAGTGAGAACAATCAATCAATGGAACAGCTTGCTTTTGGAAGTTGTGGGACCTTCATCACTGGAGGCTTTCAAGAAGAGATTGGACTGCCATTTGTCAGAAATGGTGTAGGGTCTCCTGCTTGGGTGGGGGGTTGGACTAAATCTATAGTACAAGGTCCCTTCCAACTCTGTTATCTGTTATCTATTATCTGTTATTTCCAGGGCTGTTTTTAAATTTCTTACTACCTCCCCCCCCCCCCCCAATATTAACTTTTCATGGATATTCTTCAGATTTGATCTCTTTTGTATTTGGAGAATTCATTAGCGGTAAGATAGATGATCAATCTTGAGAATAATATGGAACCCTAATGCTGATTTATAGCAAGAGGTTCCTTTTTGCTTGTTTCAAAAACAATTTCCAAATAAATATTGTTTCCTACACAGCTGTAATAAAAATTTTCTTTTCCCCCCCTTTCCCCCCCCCTTTTTAGCCTGTGGAACGGCCCCCTGTACCAGCACATCAGGTTCCCCCCTACAAAGCTGTCTCAGCCAGATTACGCCCCTTCACCTTTTCTCAAAGCACACCCATTGGTCTGGATAAAGTTGGGTGTAAGCGTCAAATGAGAGCATCCAATGGTGAGTTTCATTTGGGATGAAAGAAGTAAATAAAGTCAGAGTATTCAAAAGTTTTACTCTATTGTTTCCCAACACCCACACTTTGGAACTCAACTTCTGTAGAAATTCCTCTTAGAAATGATTGTCTTCTTCAAACCTATTTTTAATTTGGATTTTTTTTTCCCTGCACCCTCAGAATCACAGTTTTAAAAGTTTGGGGTATTTTAATGTTTATATGTTTGCTTAATTGCAAGGCTCTTTGTTCTTTTATCAAGAAAATAAATATTTTAAAAATTGAATTGAGGCACCTATGCTCCATGTATAGTATTTTGGACTGGATATTTGTATTCTTTTTACTAGATGCTGCCACATTTTATTAAACTTATGTGCTGTTCTTAAGGGAACTATAAGATATAGAAAGTAACAGGTTACCAATCCGTGTGTGGGTGTGGGTATCCTATAGATGCATGTTGATATATCACTGGGTTCATCTTTATCTGGGTGTGTAAGCACCCAGATATACTGTATATATATATACATGTTATAAAGTGCATTATGATAACATTACTGTTCAAAATAGAAAGGATTGCTACAATATTGCTTTGGCAACTTCCTTGATAAAATTATGTTATATTTCATCAGGCATGCAAAATTGGTGTGCTTTTAGTCTGGTCTTCCCAACCTATCAGTTTCCTTATTCTTTTTGTTCTGTTGGGAATAAGCAGTCAACACAATAATCTGTTTTAGAACAATAACACCATACAAGCAGTTTGATATACTTTCATGTTTCTGGTTTCTTTTTGTTTTCAGCTGCTAGTTGATGGATTGTGTGTAGTTCTTGGTCTGAGCTTGGTTGTTTGCTTGCAGACATTTCGTTACCCAACTAGAGAATATCAGTAGTGCTAGTGAGCATACGGTTTGCTCTTATACAATAGCTTGTTCCAATTTTGACAAGGATGTGGTTTTTCTCCCTGGTAGTTCCTTGATTAGGGTATTGTTTGCTGGATTGTTTGTCTGATGCGAATCCCTGCTTATCTGGGTATTGGCTGCTGGAGAAGATGTATTCTGGTATTCTGTTTCCTCCTTAGCCTTTTTATTGTCTCTTTTGAATGCAATTTGTAAATGTGGTATACCTTTGTGTCTATTGATGACTCATGTACCTGAAGGCCAAGCTTCCAGAAATTCCTAGTGTTTCTGGATTTAGCTTAGTCTAGGATGGTCACAGTTTCCTATTTAAAAATATGGTTGATTTTGTCAATGCGTTGTAAAATTAAGGAGTTTTCGTGTCTTCTGACTGGTAGTTGGTATTCATGGATGCGCTTCTGTCTGCCTGTCCTGCCTGCCTGCCTATTGTGGCTATTACAGTCCTTTCACTGTTTGTTGTAGATGACTCCTAATTTTTCTTCTTGGACTTGTGTCTTTTGGCTTACTTGAGGTATTCTGGAGAACTTTAGTTGGTTTCTGTGCTACAGTGATGCCGTGTAATTGTAACAATCTGTTGGTTGTTTCTGAGTTATTTTTTATGTATGTTAGTTTTCTTTTTCATAGTTTGTGTTGGTTGTACTGTAGGGCATTGAGTGGTCAGACACTTTTTGATAAAGCTGCATGTGTATCCGTTTTGTTGGATATAATCTAGAGGCAGTCAGTTTCCTTTTTGTTTTCCTATGTTGGATGGATTGTGGTCTTCACACGTGTATATTCATATACATGGATTCCCATCCCTGAATCCAAATATGCAAACATATTATATACATATTACTCTGTTTTGGGAACAGAGATAGCAAATGCACCCTCTTTCCATATGCAATATTTCTGAAGAATTCAAAGAGCTAATTTGTACATTGGGTTTTCTTTACTGGAAATTAAAAGCTATAGCACTAATACTATAATACTTCTGGCAGCTCAATAGTCAATTGTGGACTCTGGGAGATATTAAGCAGCCTATCAGCCAGCTTATTTGTAAGCCTCAGAAAGGTGCTGTAGTGCTTCAAGCAGCTTGGCCATCAAGAGAGCTATTTCCTGCTAGGGAAAAATGTTTCTCTTGTGTTTAGAGTTTTATCAATAGTCTTGATAGTTAAAATGAGTTAGTCTCCTTGCTTCATTGCACTAGCCACCTTTTATTTTTATCTTTTATTGATTTTATTGTAATTTCTTTGATTGTTGTGAGTTGCCCAGAATCTTTGAAGGCCAGGCAGCACAATAATAATAATAATAATAATAATAATAATAATAATAATAATAATAATAATAATAATAATAATAATAATAATAACAACAACAACAACAACACATCAAGAAATTGCAGCTTCCTGCAATAACACCAGCGGAACTGCTGTACCAGGAGATGCCAGAGTCGAAGAAAAAGAACTGGAAAAAATTACAAAATATCACGACCTGGCCATCGAAATTACACGTCTATGGATGAAACATGTAACAGTGATACCCATTGTCATCGGGGCACTTGGTACCATGTCCAAGAATTTTACAAAACACATCAAGAAATTGCAGCTTCCTGCAATAACACCAGCGGAACTGCAAAAAACTGCGCTACTCGGAACATTATATATTTTAAGAAGATACTTGTTTGATACCTAGGACGCTGGCAGCAACCCGTATCAACCATTAGCACCAGTCAGTGGTATTTGTGACACATTTTTAAATGTTCAGTTGACTGAGTTTCATGTTTAATGAATAAAAGAGATAATAATGATGATGATGATGTCAGTAACGATATAACTGCAAATACAGGTAGTTCTTGACTTACGACCATAACTGAGCCCAACATCTATGTTGCTAAGTGAGAAATTTGTTAAGTGAGTTTTTTATGACATTTTACGACTTTTCTTGCCACATTTGTTAAGTGAATCATTGCAGTTGTTAAGTTAGCAACATGGTTGTTAAGTGAATCTGGCTTCCCCATTGGCTTTGCTTGTCAGAAGGATCACAAAAGGTGGATCACCTGACTCCGAGATGCTAAAACCATCATAAATATGAACCAGTTGTCAAGCATTCAAATGTAAATCACATGAGGATGCTGCAATGGTCATTAGTGTGAAAAACTGTCATAAGTCACTTTTTTCAGTGCCGTTGTAACTTTGAACAGTTACTAAACAAACTGTTGTAAGTAAAGG
Source organism: Thermophis baileyi (assembly GCA_003457575.1). NCBI lineage: Eukaryota > Metazoa > Chordata > Lepidosauria > Squamata > Dipsadidae > Thermophis > Thermophis baileyi. The sequence continues at coordinate 888,804 of QLTV01003298.1, read as the reverse complement.
ACTACCTGTACCAGATTTTTTTGGGGGGTGGGGAGGGAATACTGGTGTAGAAAAAAAACCTGAAGGAACCTTTAAAAAGTTGTATACTTGGTATTCTGTTTCCTAGAGATATTTTTCACTTGTTATTTGATGTGGGTAAAATATGCAAGAGATTCATTTATTTATTTATTCAATTTGTATAGCACCCATCTCAAACCAATGACTCTGGGTGGTGAACAACCATAAAAACTACTAAAAAGAAACACTACAGCTTCTGGCTTACTTCTGCATGCTTCAGTGAATCACTTAGGTCAAGCCTGGAATCTAAAGATGGAATTTATTTTACGTTAGATAGAGTCTCATTGTATTCTGAGTTCTGCTGATGTTAACCAATAGAAAGCTGTTTCCATCGCAACTGGGCCATTTCTTTAAAAAGATAGCAAAATGCCGACGCTTGCAGGTGCCAAGTGTAGAAATTGCCACGTAATACCCAGCTGTTCATTTCCCATTGAGCCACTGAAGTCCAGGAAACCACATGACTTGCATGGATATTTCAAAACTACAGTATTGCCTCAAAGATATTTTGAGCAAGCGAACAACACAGTGGCAGAGTTGTGGTCCAGGAGGGTGGGGTGTCTCACTTTAAAAGCCAACAGAATTAAGCAGCACTGAGGGATTTATTTTTCTTTTTTTGAAAGCTCTTGAGTTTTGCAAAGCATCAAAATACAGTTCAGCTGAGTTACTTTTTTGATTTAAAAAAAAAGTAGAATTTTCCATTGTTGCTGCTTTCGGAAAGGAAGTCCAAATACAGAAAGATACAGGGGTTATTGATTAATGCGTCAGATCAGCACAGTGCAGTCACTGAAGAGATAAATTCTGACCTTGTAGTTGTAACTACCATTGCTGTGCTGGGAACGAAATTTTAATCCATGCTCAAGAACAGCTCTTCATAGATTATTTCAAATTCCCTGGCCAGCCTCTTGCTTTCCTCAGTTGTGGGAAAGTTCGGCTACATGGATACTTATAGCTAATTTCTGTATACTCCCCCATATTTTTCATCTATTTTTGCCCTTCTGATTTAGGCTACATTGTTGCTAGGAAATAAGGCAACAGGATACAAAGCTAGTTTTTGTGTTTAAGGTTTACACATCTCTAACATTTGCAGAATTTTGAGTGGTGGCTTTGTAGGTTTTGGGCCACTTATGGCTGCATCAAGAAAACCAAATACTTGCGATTGTTGGTTTTAGCTAAGATGTATTCTCTCTCCTATCCTCTCCTCTCCTATTATTGTAACAGGTACCAATGGATTTCTGAAGTAGTTAAGAGAAAAGTTTATCACCTCCATCTGAAGAATACTGGGTGATGTCTGTAAATCCCTAGAACCAATAGAAGGAAATAAACAAGAAAAAAGCAAATAAGGCCTTAATTGTAAGGCCTAGCTTGGCAATGCTGTCCTTAGGAATGCTTTTCTAGGATCTGTACAATTACATACATTTTGAAAACATCTTTCAAACCTTTAAACTTCATTTTTATTTATTAAATTCCAATATAATTCAAAAATGTAGTTTCTCTGTCAGGCACACTGGAATCACACATTACTAAAGAATAATATATACAGTACATTAGATTGAGTTTTTAAAGATTAAATTCTTATACTATTCTCTTGATGATTACCCAAATAATATGCTACCTATCCATGGAAAACAAGATCCTTATTGTTTAAGGTAACTTATTTGTTAATATTTATTTTCAGTCAATGATATATTCTCCTCCTCCTGGAGCTGATACTTTTAAGAAGGAACAATAGTCCACAACCAAGCTATCTTCACTAAATCAAAATTCTCTGATTTTTTAAAAAATGTGCAGTTGTCCAACTACTAAAGTTGAACTGATTGCTTAATATCTATCTGGCTGCTGCACAATGATTTTCAATTATTCACAGACTGAGTAGATGTTGCAGTTGTGAAGTGGCTTTCTCCTTCATTAACAATGCCAAATCCTAGCAATTGCCACCTTTGCTACTGAATTTTGTAATCCAGAGACAGGCATCTCACAAAACTAATTTCTAGAGTCAGCAGATCAAGACTCTAAAGGCAGATTCCACTGAATATTCAGGACCAGCCAGAAAGTAAATGCTTCAGAAAAGGCAGGTTGGAAGGAGCTGAAGTCCAAAGGCTTAAGTACATTTGAAGCTGAGATCTAAGGTTACAGATGTGATATGGGAAGGCCAGAAGCAGATAAAAATCAGGCAGTTGTGACTTTGAAACAGCACTTTGAAAAAGGGACAGGAGTATAAGTTCTCACAGGGATGTAATATAGTTCCAGTATTTGAAATGTGAGTCAGCTGATAAATCTTTGTGCCACTAATCCTATTGACGTAGCAGCTCTCTTAGCCCATGAAATTTAATTTACCCAACTACTGTAGTAAGCTAGTGGGCCAGTACAGCTGATGAAATCCTGGAATGAAGAGCTGAAATTTTCATTTTCCAATAATGCAATGTTTGCACATTTTGCATCAAGTGAATTATTTTTATGTAAATGCTGTGGAGACAAATGTAGTTCTTTAACATTGGAGGAAGGAGGGTGAAGGGTTTTTTTTTTTTTTTTAAAGATGGATCTGAATGCCCAGTGAAAGTCTATTTCAGAATAATAATAATTGTGATAGGTCCCTTGGGTGCAATCCCCAAACATCTGGAGCACCTCTTGAACTCTATCGGCATTGACAAAAATCATCTTCAGTCAATTGCAAAAGGCAGCTTTACTTAGAATAGATAATATTTTGTAATCTATTCAAACAGCATCTGGCTATCCCTGGTCTTGGAAAGAACTTGATAGGTAGATAAAAATGCCAAATCTAGTGTAAACATCTGGCTGACTGTTTGACTAATAATAATAATAATAATAATAATAATAATAATAAAAATCAATGCATTGGTTGCAATAAGGAAAGAATTGATCAGGCTTGAATTATATGGATGAATGCTGCATGTGCACTATTTGTCTGTATATCTTCTCTTTTTTTTTTCTTTCATAACTTCCTAAGGATTTCCCATGATGTCACTGAAGGCACTAAACCCACAGCTATACATTCAGAGAGTGAGCTGTCATTTTAAAGTAGAGTTTGGCTGAAATGTAGCCACCGACGCTCAAAGCAATGAATAAGCTATTTCGGCATTTCCAATAGCTGCAGCTTCCGTGACCTATGATAAATTTTATTTACGGATTAAAAAGGATTCTTGGTTTGAATGTAAACCAGGTGCATGGTGAATGATCTTTTTCTGGATAGCAGGATGGTAGCCAGAGGGGATATAACTCGGTTTTGGAGCCTGGAAAGCCTTCAGATAAGTATGTTGATGTAGGAGATGAGCTCCATTCGTTCTTTGTGGCATTTGGGATTTAAACTGTTTAAACATAAGCTTAGACTTGGATATCTAACATCATGTTTTAACTGGAAAACCTAGTAGAGTAGTGGGACTGAAAAATAATGAAAATGACTTCACTGTTGATTTTAGTTTTAACATTCCCGTTTGAGAGATAAAAATTGCCCATTCATGTCTGCATATTTACTTCAGGTAGTAAACAATAGAGTGAGAGTTACAGTGAACAAGAAATAATAAGCCAGCTATACAGAATTCACTCGATGAATCAGTTCCAATTTATGTTATCTTCTTAACGGGTATCTGTTTTAAAACTCGTTAAAAAAAGTAGACAGTTAAATCTAGATGCAGTATTAAGCTGGAAACCAATAATGGATCTTAATGAAGATGGCTTTCAAATATGTATTGCATTTCTGTAACTTCATCAGTTTTTTTTTTTAAATCTCTGTTCCTCCTGTTTTTAGGAATAATTCCTCTGTTGTGATTGTGATTAATGAAATAATTTATTCTAATTACTCTTACCTTTTTATTTATTCTAAATAAAAGAAGTTAAGGAACTGAGATTAGGTGTTAGTCTAAAGCTTTTAGGAGGACTGATCTAGTCTAGTTTAAAATATCTGTAAGTTAAATACTTTGTACAGCTTTAAATATTAAGACTCCCGAAATGCAGATCCTTAAAAAGATTAGAACTTGTGGTAGCAAAAGTAGAAAGGATATAATTTGATGGATCATTATTTACATGTACTGTTTCTGTAAAAAAGGCACACCTAAAGTAAAGTATTAGATTTTTTGGAAGAACAGAAAAATCATTCTGTATTGAAAGATAGCAATGTGAGTGCCTTTTTCTCTAGCTTATGGGGGCTACCACTGAAAAGATTCTCTTTCACAACCACTCTCCAAACTTTGAAATGAGGATGATTCAGAGGATGACTTAAAGTCACCCTGGATAATGGAAAACGTGTGGCTGTTTCGCTCTCTTGAACTATTCTATTCTCAGATCTCCCATGGTCAATCGGGAAAGATGTTAGCAATTGAGGGCTACTGGCTTTCCTACCTTCTGTAAGGCATGCGCAGGCAGACATTTTGGGAAAATATATAACGCTACTATTTAACTAATTAATATATTTACACCTTGCTGTGCATTGGTTCTCAGACTTTGTTTAAAAAATGAGAGCCAGTTTGGCGCAATGCTTAAGGTGCTGGCCTACAAACCAGGAGACTGTGAGTTCTAGTCCCATGTTAGACATGAAAGCCAGCTGGGTAGCTTTGACACAGTCACACTCTCTCAGCCCAACTCATTTCACAGGGTGGTTGGTGTGGAGAAAATAGGAGGAAGAATTTATATTATCATATTAGATAATATTAATATCTATCTATCTATCTATCTATCTATCTATCTATCTATCTATCTATCTATCTATCTATCTACCTACCTACCTACCTACCTACCTACCTACATACATACATACATACATACATACATACATAACCCAGATAGGGAGAAGAATCCTGTGGCTCAGAGGTTTAATCACTTGCCTTGTTAGGCAAGGGGCCCGGGTTCTAATCTCGAATCCTATAAGGGGTATGATGAGAGCTAAATAGCATGAAATAGATCTATACTAGTCTCCCTTTATTTATCAGTAAAAATATGTCACACACACACACACACACACACACACATACACACACACACACACACATATATAAAATATTATAATATTAGATCATATCTTATTAGATATGATCGCCGCCTTATGTTATTTATAAAGTAATAAAGACAAGATAAAAATAAATAAGGGGGGGCACTTATTTATACATTATGAGAAAATATCTAATCAACTGTGCTGATAGAATCTTGGAAACATATCCCGTAACAACATTCTTCTATGTAATAACACAAAGCATTAATTTGGGAAGGAGGATATGCTTAATTAATTAAGGGGGGGAGATGTTCAAAAATGAGATTTCTTCCATTATACCTAATTAACAGAATAACGAGTTGGAAGGGACCTTGGAGGTCTTCTAGTCCAACCCTCTGCTCAGACAGGAAACCGTATACCATTTCAGACAAATGGTGCATTGTCCGGTCTCATGCCGCTTTCCAAGCATCTGAACTTTGATCATGTGGCTGTGGGAATGATATAAAGATTGTAAATGATGGTTGTAAACAGGTATCAGTTATAAAGTTATTTTTTGAGTGCCGTTGTAACTTCGAACAGTCGCTAAATGAATGGTTGTAAGTTGAGGACTTACCTGTATGCATTCAATTATTTTCTTTATCTTAAATATGTTTTTAGTAGCTTTTTTTCTGTTCTAGTAGGTTGGTAAGTTTTACTGTACACGCAAGTGGTTATGAGAAATAAAAAAATCAGAATCTGGTGCCATTTTAAGAAAGCATTTTGTAAAAGAAACACAGGTAGTCCTCGGCTTACAGCAGTTCATTTAGTGACTGTTTGAAGTTACAACAGCACTGAAGAAAGTGACTTAGGACCATTTTCAACACTTATGACCGTCTCAGCATCCCCATGGTCATGTTATTTACATTCGGACCCTTGGCAACTGACTCATATTAATGACTGTTGCGGTGTCCCGGGGTCATGCGATCCCCTTTTGCGACCTTCTGACAAGCAAAGTCAGTGGGGAACCAGATTCATTTAACAACTATGTTCCTAATTTAACAACTGCAGTGATTCGCTTAACGGTGGCAGGAAAGGCTGTAAAACAGGGCAAAATTCACTTAACAAATTTCTCACTTAGCAACATGAATTCTGGGCTCAATGGTAGTCCTAAGTTGAGGACTACCTGTAATGCAATGGACCGTCCGTTTGACAATATCTAATTTCTCAGCATTTCCCTTTCCCGCCAGGTGCTGCAGATGGTAGTGCTGAATCTCCAGCTTTAGTCGATGATAATGGCAGTGAAGAGGATTACAGCTATGAAGAACTCTGCCACGGCAACCCCAGGTACTTGCAGCCTGGAGGCGAGCAGCTAGCTGTCAGTGAGGTAAATTTCTAGCTTTAGAATTTCCAGACATTGCAACCGAAAAGACGTAAAAAGTTCCACATTTTTGTCCACTGCAGTGACTACTGATCCTTACCCTTTGAGTATAACAAGATCTTTGTCTTCTAACAGAATGTTTTTATTGCAGCTGATAAGTGATGGAAATGTGGTCTATGCAGAGGCTCTCTGGGATCATGTGACCATGGATGATCAGGAATTAGCCTTCAAAGCTGGAGAAGTCATCCAAGTCCTTGAAGCTTCCAACAAAGATTGGTGGTGGGGGAAAAATGAAGACAAGGAAGCCTGGTTTCCAGCCAGTTTTGTCAGAGTAAGTGAAGCAAGCTCTCTCTATCTTTCAAGCACTTGTTCATCCTTGGAGACCTGGTTAAATTCTGCCCTGTTTCCCTCCCCGCCAAGACATCTAGACTGCAGTGATTTATTTTTAATTTATTCCCATCTATTAAAATCATCATTGTCCTGCTCTTCTGTTTATTTCTGTTTGCTTGTTTTGTACATAGGAATAGTCTTTCATGAGTTGAGCTCTATTCTTGGTGACAACATGGACATCTTTGTGTAATTTTATGACAATGATGCCATTCCCTTCCTCTGAAGTGTTTTTTCCCAACTTCCCAATCTAGCGTAGAGACCTTAGTTATTTATTCATTGTTTTGCTCTTTATTTATTTCAAAAGGCCTATATACCTCACTGGCTCAAGGTTGACTCAGCCTTCCATCCTTCTGAGGTCGGTAAAATGAAGACCCAGATTGTTGGGGGCAATATGATTCTGTCAACCACTTAGAGAGGGCGATAAAGTACTGTGAAACGGTATATAAGTCAAAGTGCTATTGCTATATCTGCTTATATTGTGACAATTCCAGGCTGTGTACAATAGCAATAGCACTTAGACTTATATACCGCTTCACAGTGCTTTATAGCCCTCTCTAAGCAGTTTACAGAGTCAGCATATTGCCCCCAACAATCTGGGTCCTCATTTTACTGACCCAGGAAGGATGGAAGGCTGAGTCAACCTTTTGCCAGTGAGACTCGAACTGCCAAACTGCTGGCAGCCAGAAGTCGGCAGAAGTAGCCTGCAATACTGCATTCTAACCACTGGCTCTTAACAGTAAATCTTAACAAAACAGTAAAGACATCAGTAGCCCCCAAATTATAAACTAAAATTATTGCACCTCTCCCATACAATCTACACACTGTCTTGCTAGGCTTTTGCCTTTTTCTGCCCCAATGCTTGCAAGAAGAGACAGCTCCTCAAGACCCCTCAGAAGGCAAGGAGGATGAGTCTACCAGAAGCCTGGGGAAAGGATGGAACACAACTGCAGGGATATTTACAGAGAAGGCTCTCACTATATAATAACGTTTAAAGGAAGGGACCTGGAGTGCACCCATCCTATCTGACCTAGGATGGGCAGATACCCGCAGTCATGCAGGTAGCCTGGTCTCATTCCATTTAGGGCTCTAATGGGGATAACCAACACCTTGAATTGCACCAGGAAAGAAACCAGAAGCCAGTGCAGCTCACACAGCAGTGCTGTAATATAGGGAAAATGTGGAGCGCTCAGATCTACATCATTGCTGCATTCTGGATCAATTACAGCTTCCAGGAACTGGTCCAGCACCAGGATAGCATCACTTAGCCAGGGGAGTCAGGAGATGTATTACTGGGTATCATCAGCATAGGCAGAGACCAAAGTCAGCTTTGTCTTTTCATTCCCAAATATTGTTTCCCTTGTGTGCAGGCATTTAATCTTTCCAAATTGCTGATTCTTAAGAATATCATTTTTTTTCCTTCTGCTTGCAGGAGAAAATCATTAATAAGTAATGATTTCAAAAAGCATATTGTAAAGGCTAAATAGGCAATATAAAGGTTAAGAGGCTCCACTGTTGACAGTAAGTTGCTGTTAATTGAAATAATTCTTGAGATCACTTGTTGTATCTTTCTAGTTAAAATGCAACCTTTCCACTCTGATTTTTAGCTGGTAATATCTAAAACAATAGGTGGACAACCAGTGACTCAAGAGCACAGGGAACTCCTACTCTATTTTATAGCCATGAAACCCTCTAAAATTATTTTATTTATTTATTTATTTATTTATTTATCCGAAGAATATACTTATGAAATAGGCCATATACATCAACCAAATCACTTTAATGAAAGATATTGCCAGGAAATCCGGAATTGTGGAAGAAAGTTATATACCAAGAAGATGGTTTCAAAATAGTTAAACTGCTCATAGTAGAAAAAAAGCAAAAAAATAAAAAAATGACCAAAATCATGAAGAAAACCTCCATAGTAGACAGTTTAAGGTAAAAGGTATGGGGGTTAGAGAAACTAACAACAGGATCAGGTAAAGTGTTCCAGACATTTACTACTCTATTGCAGAAGTCGTATTTTCTGCAATCAAGATTAGAGCGGATTACATTTAGTTTGAATCTATTGATAGCTCTAGTGTTATTGCAGTTGAAATTAAAGTAGTCGTTAACAGGTAGGACATTAAGGTAGATGATCTTGTGTACTAAGCTTAGGTCAGAACATAGATGGTGTAGTTCAAGGTTATCCAGGCCTAAAATTTCAAGTCTACTGGAATAAGGAATTTTATTGCAAGTTGAGTACTCTTCTTGTAAAATTACTCCAAGAAAGTTTGAAATACAGATAGTCCTTGACTTACAACCATTCATTTAGTGACCGTTCAAAGTTACAGTGGCAGTGAAAAAAGTGACTTACGACATTTTTTCCCCACTTAGAACATTTCCAGCAGCCCCATGGTCATGTGATCAAAATTCAGATGCTTGGCAACCAGTTGATGTTTATGACTCTTGTAGTATCCACCTTTTGTAATCTTCGGACAAGCAAAGTCAATGGGGAATCCAGATTCACTTAACATCTGTGTTACTAACTTAACAACGGCAATGAACAAATGTGGCAAGAAAGGTCATAAAATGGAGCAAAACTCATTTAACAACTATCTTACTTAGCAACAGAAATGTTGGTCAAAAGTCAAGGACTACCCTGTACTTGGTTCTCAATGGAACATTTTCATTTTTATTTTTTATTTTACAAATAAATGGAAATAGATATTTTAACATCTAATCAGACATGTATCTCTATTGGTAACTCCCAGAGGTCATGACCCAATGCTGCACAAAACTGGAATTTTTGAGGCATCATGCAACAAATCTATAAAGCAAATTCTATATCTCTATATCTATCTTT
>QLTV01003298.1:849903-873351 GCA_003457575.1 Thermophis baileyi | reverse complement strand
CTACACGGGCATCTCTGGACGAAGTATGCCCGGCGGCTACCTGGGCGTCTCCTTCCCAGTTCATCAAGCACTACAAGATTGACTCTTATGCCTCGGCAGATGCGGCCTTTGGCAGGCGAGTTCTCCAGCGGGTGGTGGAGAGCGCCCAGTGACTGGCGTCAGATGTCAGTTCCCTCCCATGGGACTCCAGGCTTTGGTATGTCCCATCCTGAATGCTGGCTCCACCCCAGGATGGAGAATAGGCGTTGGACTTACCTGATACGCCTCTTCTCATCCGGGGGGAGCCAGCATTCAGTCCCGCCCTTGATCGGTTTTTTCCTGTGAGTGTTCTACTTTTTCTCTTGTCGTTTTTTTTTTTGGATGGGTGTCTTCCAGGTGTTTTTTACTGCCTGGGCCTTTTTCGGTTTTTCCACGTCGAGTCTGGGTTTTGGGATTCGTCAAATCTGGGGATAAGTAAGGCGGATCCCTATATGCTAATTGAGGAAATTAACAGACTCGGTCCTTCATTGGATTGGACGAGGACAACCCATCCTGAATGCTGGCTCCCCCCGGATGAGAAGAGGCGTATCAGGTAAATCCAACGCCTATTCCCCTGTCGTTTCCTGTTACATATGAAATTAGTGTTTGAGAAATTGTGATAGCCCAAGTGTCAGAAATGTTTTATGTATTTATTTAGTTCCTGGTCTATTGATGGACATTAGGCAGGAAGGTATCAAGTATAAAGGTGAGTCAACTGGTTGAGTTTATGCAGAAATTCTGTCAATAGAAACCACAAGGCCCAGGGTCTTTCCTGGCTTAGATGGCAGTGATAATGACGCAAGAGAAGTCTCAGCAAGGTTATTAGGTCCACGCAGTCCAGGAAGAACACCAGGTCATTACTGTGGACAAAGTCATTTCCAGCAGGTCTATACATAGGACTCAGTCAACATAAGGCTGCAGTATGGACAAAACCGAGAAAAACAGAAGAAAGTGACAGGGAAAGGCAACATGGGCAAAGACACGAAAGGAACTAACAAGTCAATGCCATAATAACAAATATTTATTATAAAATTTGAAAAAAAAATATCCATTTTACAGAATAAAGGTTGCTGGTGATCATGACTTATATTTAATATTTTTGCTTTGTCTCCACTGACCCTGTGTCTATCAGCTGCTCTTCTGATCACTTTCCCAAGTAAAACAGACACTGGCCTTTTATAAATGTTTCCTTAACCTTGTTTTAAAAAGATACAGGAAAGCAGTTGCTGCTCCTCACAGAATGTTGCATTTCTTTGAGCAGAAAACCAAGTTGTGAATCTGTTCTAGTATTGCACTCAGTTTTCTTGCCATAGAAATATAATACAGTTGTCTGGGAGCAAATTGAAATGTGTTGTCCAGATGTTGAACTAAAACAATTGTTACTTCCTTAAAGTAAATTAATTCTGTAATGCTGTAGAATTTGGTCCCTGTATATTGACTTTGAGTCATGTAAAATAATTATTCCTTATGAATTCTACAGAACTATTGCAGTAGACCAGTGAGGAAATGTTACGATTGTGCTTCTTTTAGTGTAAAGTGGTAGAAGGCTTATCTTCCATTTTTATTTACCCTAATCAATATTAAGACCCTTTTGGTTGGATTTCTTAGGGTTACATTCGGCAATGTCGCAAACATACAGGAATGTTCACTCCGGCCCAGCTAAGCACCATATTTGGAAATATTGAAGATATTTATAAATTCCAAAGAAAATTTTTGAAAGATCTAGAGAAGCTGTACAACAAAGAAGAGCCCCACTTAAGTGAAATAGGATCCTGCTTTCTTCAGCATGTAAGTTGGTTAAATATCCTCATTTGACTAAGTAGTACAGTACAAGAGAAAGAGAATTCAGTGAACTGGGGAACCTACAGTGAGATAACAGTGCAGAATTAATGTCAGCATAATTCAATAAAGTTTATAGTCAATTTTTCAGATATGTTTTCTGAAGAGGCAAAAGTCAGAGTGAGTAGCAGGATGATTATGCAAAAAGAAGCAGGACTTGGGGATTTATGGTAAGTATATTTTAAGGGTTATAACAGGTTTTAGTATTTCTCATTTCTAAATGTTAGAGAACTGTTAGAGAACTAGAGAATAGATTTTCAGTAGTTTTAACCAGAGAGGCTGGGGGTGGGGTGGGGGCTGTAGAAAGGGGGCTTATGCTGCAAAGATTCATTCATTCTGGGTCCTGCATGCCTGACTGACTGCCAAGCTCAATGGTTCATTTTTTGTCAGCTCTCTGAGAAACAATTATATTGTCTCTGTGCCTTCGCAGGAAATCCAGGTGTCTTACATCTCTGTCCTCTCTCTTTCTTCACTTTGAAACAGCTGCAGAATTGTGAAAGCAATTTCTACAGCTTGCAGCTTATCCGTGCTTTTAGTTTTCTCCTTCCGGCTGCGAGATATTTTAAAATTGGTGTTTTGTATTTTTGTTTTTGCTTTTAGCAAGAAGGATTTGCGATCTATTCTGAGTATTGTAACAACCACCCTGGAGCCTGCCTTGAGCTCTCCAACCTGATGAAACAGAGCAAGTACCGCCATTTTTTTGAAGCTTGCCGCCTCCTTCAGCAAATGATTGACATTGCTATTGATGGTTTCCTCCTCACCCCTGTTCAGAAAATCTGTAAATATCCCCTGCAGCTTGCTGAATTATTAAAGTACACCACTCAGGATCACAGGTAAGGCCAACTGATTAGGTTTTTTTCTGTGGGAACATTCCACATTCAGGTTAACTTCTATCCACTCACCAAGAATGTTTGCGGGATATGATCAAATACTAATGAAAGCAGCCATGATTTGTGTAATAAACATTCCTCCTGTTTTTCATGTGCATCACACACTCTCACAAAAGGGAGACCTTCAACTTCACCCTTGCCTTTCAATTTTTCCAGAAGCACAGCCTTAGTTTCGTATGTCTTCTTCATAAACAATTCTTAGTGGTAGTGAAAAGAAACTTCTAAACCATCTTGAGAAGTAGGTAAAATTGTTAAACTGTGCTGAAATGGTAATTACGTAGTTTGGCTGAGAGCATTCAGTTAAATTGGCCTGAAGCGCAGCACATGGAGCCCATGATACCCCTAGACACTATCCATAGAATTAAAATTTAATGTGGAAATGGTTGGATGTCGTAAAGTTTTTGGAAAAGAATGGCAAAATCCTGTTAGATTTCAATCCTTTTGCAAGAGACCTATTGAGATGTTAGCATTTTTTGTGCAGTGTGACAAGGGTGATGATCCTGTATGGTTTTAAGCAATTTTATTTAATTGTGGAGAGGGGATCCTCAAACAAAACATAGTTGAGCTAGCCTTGCACTGTCCTAGCCTAACACTTTCCAGATATGCTGGACTTACAACTCCCAGAATTTGCAGCCAGCACTGCCAATTTTAGTGACGGATTGAGGAGCTGAGGCCCTTCTGGATATCGTTTTAGAATTACAACTTCTTGTAGCTCCCAGGCAGCACAGACAATGGGGTGGAATGCGGGGAGTTGTAGCTACTGACTAAGGTTGGAAAGATTGATTTAGAAGATGAACCAATCGGTTTTCCACACCTCGCTGAACTGTTTTCTAATTCTCACAAACTGAATGGAAATTATTAGTGTGAGAGAAAATGATCTGTTGGATGATAAATTATGATTCAGCGCTTTAATACTTTTTGATTACTTAACATGTCTGTTACAAGTTCTGCTATTCTGAATGGACTGAAAGTGCATGGACTGAGTAATCAAATAAAGAGGAACTTGTTTGACATCCGGCTTTTCACTCTAGAGCTCTCAAGATAGGCTGGATGACAGCTCCCATCACACACCCATGACTTTCAAACTACATGCCTGTGCGTCCCTCGTGTAATCCTGTATCTTGCAACAGTATAAATCACCCACCTCCTACATGGACGTTGCAGCCTGAGGAAAATAGGAAATGTAATCTAACACAAACTAACTAGATTTCTTTGGGCCACTCAGTACCTCTCCACACATTCTACCTCACCATTAGAATGAAAATAAAAATAGGTAACTATGCAAGGAGAGACTTGTAGTTCAGAGACAAGATAAGTCCTAGGTATACCCTAGTAGTAGCTCTGTGATTATTTTAATTGGAACAATCTGCTTAAGAGCCTAGGGAATTATCAGAGCTACAGAGGTCTATAACCTTTTCAGTCACTGAGCCTTCTTGCATAATATTGTGCAGTGTCCTGCCATCAGTTTTTTTTAATTGCTAGTGAGAGTTCAGCACTCTTTTCTAGGAGTCATGCAAGAACTCACAAGACTTCAGTGTCCCCATATAAGCTCATGAAATCTGATTCGAAAATGGTGGAATCTTGTCAGTTTAACAATCGTGGGAGATTTTGAATGTTACATTTTTATTTAATATATCGGTCTTTCAGTGCTTTCTAGGGATGCTGTAAATCACGGGTGTCAAACTCGATCACGTGACACGATCGAGTTTGACACCCGTGATTTACAACATCGTATCGCGATGTTTTTTGTCGGGGTGGGCGTGAACCTGCGTGTGATGCATCCAGCCCATGGCCCGCCAGTTTGACACCTGTATTGTATATGGTCTGGCTGCAATTTAGAGGCATAGAGGCGCTCTACATGGGGCTACCCTTGAAGAGTGTCCGGAGACTACAACTGGTCCAGAATGCAGCTGTGCGAGCAGTCGTGGGTGTGCCAAGGTACACCCACATAAGTGCCATCCTTCGCGAGCTGCACTGGTTGCCGATTGCGCTCCGGTCACAATTCAAGGTGTTGGTTGTTACCTTTAAAGCCCTACATGGCTCAGGACCAGTTTATCTGCGTGACCGCCTTATGCCATCCCACACGGTTGGGCTCCTCCAGGTCCCCTCAGCTAAGCAGTGCCGGCGGGCGGGCCCGCGGGGGAGGGCCTTCTCTGTAGCCTCTCCGACTCTGTGGCACCAACTACCCCCCGAGATCCGTACTACCCCCACCTTACTGGCCTTCCGTAAAGCCCTTAAGACCTGGCTTTTCCGGCAGGCCTGGGGCCAATAGTTGTTCTGATTGGCCCATGCATGGTTGTGTGAATGTTTTATTTTAAATATAGATGGGTTTTTTTTAATTGTTTTTATATGTTTTGTTTTTTTATGATGTAAGCCGCCCAGAGTCCTTCGGGAGTTGGGCGGCATATAAATTTTATAAAATAAATAAATAAATAAATAAATTTTGCTGGCCCCCTGACCTGTGGGTCAGTTCTCTAAAATGAATGAGAGAAAATGGCAACTTTGCACCATTCGAAACGTCCACTAGCAGCAGCTGACAAGCTCAGTTTTATGGTCTTTCCAGTTAATTGCAAAAGTGCACTTGTTGAAATCATACAGCCTTTTTACGGGACTGTTATCATGCCAGAGGTATCTTAGATGAATCATGCCAGAAGTAACGTAGGGTTTATTTTGGGAAATCTTTTCTAAATTTAAAGGTGGTTTCAAAAATTGCTCCATAGGCCGTCTCTCCCCCCCAACGAGACTGCAAGCTCTAATCTCCATTGTAAAAGTGCTCAGACAGTGAGACAATTAAGTGTGTGGTTCATAAAAAAAAATCAGTTAATATGCAACCTGGACAGGAAGTTGCGATGGTTATCTTATATACCCTTTTTGGCTATAAATCCCTTTCAACTGCAGCTACACTCCAGATAGACAGGAGTGTGGAAGATATTTGTTGTCTTGGTTTCTTCTCTTCCCACTTTGTTCTTTGGGACTAATGCAGGGCTGCCTTGGAGATTCTGAAAAGATTTGCAGAGCTTTGAACAGAAAAGGCTCCAGCCTTCCTTTTATCGGAGCTGCCCCCTGTTCTCTCTGCCTAACAAAGGGGTTGCCTGATAGAGCCATTGTCTCTGCTCAGTGGGAAGATCCCATCATGGTCTTTGTAGAAATGGAGTCTCCTGCCACTCTCCCCCACTGCCCACAAATCTCTGTGTGAATGTATGTAATGTGTGTCAGAGAGAGGATGCTAAAGAGACTATAGATCGTTCCCTATATGTGTGGTATTTTATAAGGCTAATAAGACCTTGCTGTTTTAGCAACCTTTTAGAATTTGGCAGGTGGGATAATTCCCTCTTGTAGGAGAATGCTTAGTGTGATGTGTTTTTTGGGGGGGTTTTAAAATTATTTCCTTCGTTAGACTCATCATTCCTGTGGTTTTTGCTATTGTTTTGACTTTGTCTTTTTTAGCTTGATTACTGAATGAGGTAGGTGTAAACTGCTAGGGATCTTTTTTTATTATTATTAAAGTAGGATTTTGTAGAGATTCTCAGTCATCCAGGTCATGGCTGTCCCAAAGGTGCTTTTTCAGGAGGCAAGTGGACTTTCTTGTTTTTTTCTTTCGAAGACATTTCGCTTCTCATCCAAGAAGCTTCTTCAGCTCTGACAGGTCAGTGCGGAATAGAAGGATTTATATTCCTTGCAGACAGTTGGTTATTTGCACCCTTTTAGAGGGTCATTGAAGCACTTGGAGGTTTATCTGTGCCCTCAGGGTCACCTGAGTGGTGCTCCTGGTTCTTGTAGTCTGCATTTTTTCCCTCTGGAAATCCGTTCCTACTCCTACACCATTCAAAGGGTGTCCATCCCAAATTGCATAGCTAAAAGTCTGGATGAGAAGCGAAACGTCTTCGAAAGAGAAAAACAAGAAAGTCCAGTTGCCTCCTGAAAAAGCACCTTTGGGATTAGAGTAGGATATCAATCTAGAAAGTGAATAAGATGCATCCTCTGCAGGGATTGAGCAGTGTCTTTCTTTCTTTGACAGTGACTATAACGATATCAAGGCAGCCTACGAAGCCATGAAGAACGTAGCTTGCCTCATCAATGAACGGAAACGAAGGCTGGAAAGTATAGACAAGATTGCTTGCTGGCAAGTCTCCATTGTCAACTGGGAGGTGAGGGGACATTGCCAGTCATTTTTCAAGCTTGAAGACCCAGGGTTTCTCCCAACTGTTTCCAAGGGTGTTTTTTTATTTTGTGCTGTTTCCACTCTGAAAAGGTGGTTGTTGATTTCCATTGTGGTGATTATGATTTACTTGAAATAATTTATTAATTTATTTCACTTTTATTTTTCTCAATGATTCATCGTGGCTGATGCCCTAAAAACTCAACAACTCAGCTGCACCACATTGTTTATGCTTACCCCCAAAAGGCTTCAGAAAAAAAATTATAAGGACAGGAGAACCATTCTAAACCAAGAATCAATGTTAGAAACGACGTAACTCCATTATTTGGTTATTTGGAGATTTTACAGTGATTCTCATGGCAGCTGGATGATCACTTAGTTTTATACTTGAAATTGAGAAGAGGTGAAGTTGGACTCACTGTGAGTTGGAGTCAATGTGCGTTTTTCCTTTTCCTGAACACTGATTACTCTTTCTTCACTCTCTAACATTTTGAGGATATAATCTCTGCAAAGGAGAGGCATTTGTACTTGGTTGGGCACTCCTGGTTTTTGGTTGGTTTTGTAAAATTGATGCAGGTAATCTCATTGAACAAGAATTGGCAACTTAGGGGGGCATTTTTTTAAAAAGGCTCATTTTTTGAGAGAGTTTGGTAATCATAGTCCATGATCCGGGAAGATCAGGCACTATTTAGGAATATAATAAGATCCTGGAATTCTTAGGTACCTTTCTGATGACCCTTAGATTGGAGAGATAATTTGGTTTAAATCTAAAATCCAATACAATTATGTATACTTAGGTTCAGAATTCAGTAAGCATTTGAATCAGCCTGTTTAATTCTGTTTTGGAGAGGTCAGCTACCATTTAGGGCCTTCGCACATATTGCTATAACTAAAACCAGGTTCACTAGCACAATCACAAACTTTGAAACAGAGAGAAAGAGACAGAGGCAAAGACCAAGTTTTTTCAGTAGGAATTTTTTTTCCCTATGTAATTTTTATTTTTTTAAAAAACCAAAAGAATAAAAATAGAAATTTTGAAAGAGAAAAGTAAGGAATGTAAAGAAAAAAGTACCAAGAGTGAAATAGAAAAGAGAAAGGAAGACAAGAAAAGAAGCTGCTGCAGTTACAAGTACATTTATATTTTATCCTCCTTCCTCTACGGTTAAAAGGCATAAGCTTTTGTGAGTAAGCTTATGCCTTTTAATAAAAATATTAGGCTGAAAAAGGGCTACTGAACCCTTGATTTTTGTCTAGCCTAGAGTTCTTAAGTCTCCTCTTAAGTGACTTAAATAATAATATTTAAAATAATACTCTTTGTTTTAGTGACTTAATAGCTCCGGACAGGTGAATAACGGGAGAAAACCTTATTTCCCACCAAACACTCTAGAGCAGGAGTGTCAAATTGGCGGCCTGCAGGCCAGATGCATCATGCACAGGCCACGTCCACCCCAGCTCTGTGAAGGGGAAAAACGTCACGATAGGTCACGTGACGGCAATGTGATGCCACGAGTTTGACACCCGTGCCCTAGAGTCTCTGGCAGGCATAGATACTCTCCCTGGCGGTTCTTCACCAGGAAATAATCTTTCAATATTTATGTACATAACAAACCATTCCACTGGCTTAAATGGAGGTGGGGAGGAGAGAGAAATGAACCTCCTATCTTGTAATAATTATTTGTACCCTGACTATCATTAAGTGTTGTACCTTATGATTCTTGACGAACTTATCTTTTCTTTTATGTACACTGAGAGCATATGCACCAAGACAAATTTCTTGTGTGTCCAATCATACTTGGCCAATAAAAATTCTATTCTATTCTTTTCTATTCTATTGACAGCAGCAAGAATTGTTATTCTATTCTATTCTATTCTATTCTATTCTATTCTATTCTATTCTATTCTATTCTATTCTATTCTATTCTATTCTATTCTACTTAACATGGGTGACATCTAGCTCTATAATTTTTCATTGGGTTTGGGGGGGAGTGGGGTGTCTTCCCTATTCTGGTAAGGGAAGATTTTGTTGTATTTGCTGACAGGGATCAAAAAAAGTGGCAAGCAGTTCAGGATTGGTGGTTATCATATTGGAGACTAAGCCATATAATAAAGATTAATAGAAGATGAATTATTTATCTATCTAACATCATTCGTGGTGCTGATAAAGTTTGGTATCTCCTTTTCATTTTTTTTTTAATGCTTTAGGGGCAAGACATCTTAGGCAAAAGCTCTGAATTAATCCACTCGGGAGAATTGACCAAAATCTCCAAACAAGGCAAGAGTCAGCAAAGAACGTTCTTTCTTTTTGACCATCAGCTTGTGTTCTGTAAGAAAGATTTATTGAGAAGGGACATGTTGTATTACAAAGGCCGGATGGACATGGACGAAATGGAGGTGGTAGATGTTGAGGATGGCAAAGACAAAGACTTCAATATCTCTGTAAAAAATGCTTTCAAAGTTGTAAATAATGCTACGGAAGAAGTTCACCTATTTTGTGGGAAAAAGCCAGGTGATAAAAAAAAGTGGCTGGAGGCTTGTGCAAATGAGAGGAGACGAGTGCAAGAAGACAAAGAAATGGGTAAGTATTATCTTTTGCTAACTGAAATCACTAAAATTGGAAATTTGGAATATTTTCCCATTGCACAGTCTCTCCCACTGGTCTTATAACCTACCTTCCTGAATCAGCTGATGTAGCCCAAATGTGAGATTGCAGCATTGTGTAAAACTTCATGAAATTTTTTTATTTAATTTGGCTATGATTAGATGCATTTGTGGTTAGAGTTGTTCCATCAATGGGCTTGAAGGATCCCCTTACTGATTTTTTTTTTAAATTAAAGCCAAGATGCAATATTTTGTTTATTTCTGATGTGGTTTTGGTATCAGTGGATTCAAAAACTACTCAGAGTTGGGTGGTATATACATTTAATTTTAAATAATAAACAACTTTCAAATATAAGTGTTATGTACTATTACGACTGAAAACAGCAGATCCAGATTCTCAGGAATAATTCCTTGTGATTGCTACTTATCTACTTCATTTTGGTGGAACTGTTCTGGACTGACACATCTGCATTATTCTGAATCAAACCATTTGTCCATTTTCTGAGTATTCTCTACACGGAATGGCAGTGGCTTGTTTCTGTTTTTCAGAAGTTATGACATCCTTGTGAAGAAGTTGAGAATCAAAACTGAGCTTTTCTATGTGTAAAGTTTGTGCTCTGTTATTAAACTGTGATGTGTTTTACAAGAGACATGCATCTCCTCTTTTGAAATTAGATCAATTAGCTAATTGTTACTCAGTTATGCTTTTTATTGAACTTTGCTTTAACAACATATTACAGTCTGGTTCTTGAAACAGCATTGAAATTTGTATCATTTATCCTTCAAATGTAGGAATGGAAATCTCAGAAAACCAAAAGAAGCAAGCAATGCAAAATGCACGGAAGTCAAGACAAGGGAAAATGAAAGGTGAATATTTAAGCATCATCCCCCAACATGACCAAAGACTGGTTCACTCAACATACGTTTCCTTTCAGATGAATAATGCTGTTTTCTTGGGTGTTAAATGTATAAGGAAGTGGCACATAGACCAGGCAATATAGATCCAAGGGGTTAAATTTTCCTATGCTTTACTAGCTGGATATTGGCAAGATATGACTGCTGGTTGTTAATCCATATATATCATTATGTTCATAAGTACATGCCTGTAGATACAGGGGGTACCTAGTAGTAGGCCAGGATAATGAACCATGTGCTGAAGTATGACTCCCAGAACCCACTCACTGTATTAGTTAATATGCTTCATTTTCTAGGTTTACACAATAATTTAGCCATAAATTTGTGGGCTCTATTTGCATAATTCGTTACACACAAAAGAAATTAACAATGGTTAAACAGCTTCTATGAATACATTATGTCTTTAGAAGTTGTTTAACCATTGTTAATTACTTTTGTGTGTAAAGAATTATGCAAATTGAGCACACTATTTTATGGCTAAAGTATTGTCTAAACCTAGAAAACGAAGCATTATTAATTAATACAGTGAGTGGGTTCTGGGAGTCATAGTTCAGCACATGGTTCATTATCCTGGCCTACTACTAGGTATCTCCTGTATCTACAGACATGTACTTAAGAAAATAATGTTGGTTAAGCATGTTGTTTCAGCCTCTTTTTGGATCCTGCTCACTGAATCAGCCAGGTGTGTAGTTCCAGGTAAACTAGAGTATCACAGCAATGGTGTCTCAAAAAACATACTATCTGAGGTAGGAGAAGGACTGCTGCTTGAGTAGAAAAGAAGACCTCCCAGTTTCCCCTCTTCTGTTGCCCCATTGCCTCACCAGCTCTCTGACATCTTTTTCTCCGTCTGTTGTATACTCCCATTCTTAACATTAGAATAGAATAGAATAACAGAGTTGGAAGGGACCTTGGAGGTCTTCTAGTCCAACCCCCTGCTTAGGCAGGAAACCCTACACCACTTCAGAGAAATTGTTATCCAGTCTCTTCTTAAAAACTTCCAGTGTTGGAGCATTTACAACTTCTGAAGGGAAGTTGTTCCACT
This sequence comes from Thermophis baileyi, assembly GCA_003457575.1. Classification (NCBI taxonomy): domain Eukaryota; kingdom Metazoa; phylum Chordata; class Lepidosauria; order Squamata; family Dipsadidae; genus Thermophis; species Thermophis baileyi. The sequence continues at coordinate 861,890 of QLTV01003298.1, read as the reverse complement.
GATTAATTGTTCTGTCAGGAAATTTATCCTTAGTTCTAAGTTGCTTCTCTCCTTGATTACCATATTTTTCGGAGTATAAGACACACCTTTTCTCCCCCTAAAAGAGGGTGGAAATGTTGGTGCGTCTTATACACCGAATACAGCCATTTTTGGCCTCCCGAAGCCCTGCCCCCATGTCCCATTTTTGCGAAAAATGGGCCTGTTTTTCGCAAAAACGGGGTGCACAGAGGGTTTGGGAAACCTGCAGAGTGCTCCTGGGGGCTGGGGGAAGGCAAAAACGCCCCCATTTTTGCAAAAAACGGGCCATTTTTTGCAAAAATGGCGTTTTTGCCTTCCCCCAGCCCCCAGAAGCACTCTGCAGGCCTCCCAAACCCTCTGCGCACCCCATTTTTTGCAAAAACGGGTGAAAAACGGGGCACAAAGAGGGTTTGGGAGGCCTGCAGAGTGCTTCTGGGGGCTGGGGAGGACAAAAACTTTTTTTTCTTACTTACCTCTTCGAAATCTTGGTGCGGCTTATACACCGGTGCGTCTTATAGTCCGAAAAATACGATAGTTTCCACCCATTGCTTCTTGTCCTGCCCTCAGATGCTTTGGAGAATAGCTTGACTCCCTCTTCTTTGTGCCAGCCCTTGAGATATTGGAACACCGCTATCGTGTCACCCCTAGTCCTTCTTTTCATCAAACTCGACATACCCAGTTGCTGCAACTGTTCTTCATATGTTTTAGCCTCCAGTCCCCTAATCATCTTCGTTGCTTCGTTGCTGTTAATAATAATAATTATTATTGCTGGTTCTGTTTGAGTCCTCAGTGTGATACATTGCAAAATGGTCACTTAGGCAGCAAATTACTTAGGCAGTTTAGGCATAATGAATGAACTGTTGTGGACAGCAAAGGGAGTTGGCACCAATTTACCATGCATCCTGTTTAGTCCTTGGAATTTTGCCTAATGGTGAGACTACCCCTGGCCCAGGGGTGAAATGCTCCCGGTTCGCTCGTACCTGTCGGTCGCCGTAGAGCCAGTCGCCAAGGTAGCGCGAGGCGCCACCTACCTGCCCGGACGCCGCCATTTGGGTTCTTTTACCCTCTGCGCATGCGCAAAGCGTTCTGTGCATTCGCAGAGGGTAAAAGAACCCAAATGGCGGCAGTCTGGGCGGGTGGGCGGCACCTCGCGCTACCTTGGCGACCGGCTCTACGGCGACTGACAGGTACGAGCGAACCGGGAGCATTTCACCCCTGCCCTGGCCTCAGATTCCTATTCTCTGATGTATAGCAAAAAGTGTCATGTGAACAGCTCCTGAATTATAATCTTTGGATACTGTTTTCCTTCTACAGGTGTCAGCTATAATGGATGCCCAATGCCATCACTACACCAAAGTTTGCATCCTATCCATCAGCGTCATGTTACAGTGCCCACTAGTATTCCACAGCAGCAGGTATTCGCCTTAGCAGAACCAAAGCGGAAACCGTCCCTTTTCTGGCACACTTTTAACAAACTGACACCATTTAAGAAATGAACAGCCCAACATCCATGGCCTGAGAGGCCATCTGGAAAAGGGGAACAATTTGCCAGCAAAGCTTTTGTTGGTCCAGTTGGAAAACCTGGATTCTGCCCTGGAGAGAAGATATGGGCTGATTTTTTGATTTTCCACCATAACCTTCATTGAACAACATGAAGAAGACGTGGTTTATTGAAGGAGATAGTGAATCATGTGAAATGGATGTGGTCCTGAATCAATAAACAGACTGATGGGAGAGTTGCCACTTGAGCACAGTAGCAAATTGCTGCTTTCTCAGAAAATGCCATGTGCATATGTCACCCTTGTACCAAAGGAAGGGTTCAAAACTTTTAAGTCATTTTGACAGGCTTAATAGTGAGTGCATTGGCCAAATTTAAAAACAGGAAGGATAGCATCTCTGCCTTTGTGCAGAATTTGGCAAAGCGTGGTTTCATCCTTCCTATGGCTCTTACATCATCAAGTCGTTGGTACTGAGAAAACTGCTTAGTTCTTCCTATTTGTCTTTGTTTGCTGTGTTCTTCTGTTAAATGAGACTTAGACTTCCTCCAAGGCACATTCATGGCAAAAGGAAGAAAATGTGAAATCGGTGTCATAAATATATGAACATGTATTTTTATATGAAGAAAGTCCCCCTTGGACTCAGGGTGGAGTCTTACCAAAAACGGTATTTTGCTGTATGCATTTCTATTCATCAAGAAATGGATTTCATTTTGCTATCTCTGGCTCTTGAGTCCATGAAAACTGCATCATTGGTTTCCAGTGTGCCTGCTTTGTACTTTATGAAAAAAATGAAAGTATTTCTTTTTAAATTTTAGGAGTGCCTTAAATGGCACCAATGCGACTATACAAAGATAAGGATATGAAAAAACAACCTGAGAGAGTTTTTACTCAATCTCGTAAATGTACTCATTCCATCTGGGTTTCTTACAAAAACGACTTTAAACAAGTTCCAACATGATCTTTTTATGTGGTTGCTCTTATGTGCATCAGATAAGCCAGAAGAGGCTTAGCAATTATTTCTTTGGCATTATGTTAAGAGTATCCAACACTAGGACCATCTGGTGACATTAGAAATGAATTTTGATTAAACTTGGTTAGAAACATGGCCTATTTATAGACTATTAAAATGATATGTCCTTGTTTTGATTTGGTTTGTTCTCTTCTGTCAAATGAAATTGTTTTTTAACGGGGTTGCTAAAAATACCCTCCTTGAAGACAACTGCCATAAATTAGGGTTTATGGCATGCTCTTGTTCACCCCTCTCTGTTGTAGTCTTACATTGCTAATGCTTATAGTAAAACACTGGCTCTTGAAAATAGAGTGGGTATGTAATTAGCACTAAGCCATAATGGATGTGTTCAATTTAGTCTATTACAGTAACCCAGGCTCTGCAGTTTGTAAACCGTGGCTCATGCCTCAGTCTGTTGAGCATACCCAGCCAATTCTGATTTAAACCATGGTTTAAATAAACCATGGATAACAAAACTACAGCTCAGAGTAATGCATAAGCAACTTATGACAACAAAAACAAATTCAGGGATTTTTATATTATTTTTGTTGCAAAGGTTGGGGGGGTTGGGGGAGGGTTCTTTAAAAAAAAAAAGTATCAGCCATTCCTAAATAGGTTGGACTACAATTTCTTAGCCAGCTTGGCCCAAAAGAAAGACTAAACTGTATGAAGAGCTATGGTTTCAACTAGGTAAGCTAAAATGTAAAACACATATTTGAGTCCATTCCTCAATAGAAGTTTAGAAAGTAAACCATTTTGATTTCATCGTAACTTACTTCTGAGCAGATATAGCTAGGAGAGGTTGCCATCCAGCTAAACTGCAACATTTTTCAGTCTCTACTTCAACAGACATGCTTCTGTATTAAAGACTAAACTTAGGGAGATTCAGTAGTTCCAAAGTTTGACTTCATTGTGCCGTCGTATGTACATATAGGGGGGCACGGTGGCTCAGCGGTTAAAGATGCTGAGCTTTTCAATTGGAAAGCTGACAGCCCAGGTTCGAGACCCCGTGTGACGGGGTGAGCTGTTACTTGTTCTAGCTCCTGCCCATCTAGCAGTTCGAAAGTATGCAGATGCAAGTAGATAAATAGGTACCATTTCAGTGTGAAGGTAACAGTGTTTCATGTGCCTCGGCATATAGTCATGCTGGCCATATGACCATGGAAATGTCTTCAGAACAATGCTGGCTCCCTCAGCCAAGAAACGGAGATGAGCACCGTGCCCTAGAGTCAGACACAACTGGACAACTACCTTTCTTACATATAGGCACACACATATGGTGTTATAATTATTTTTAACAATTGACAGCTTCAGCAATAGACCATAAAAACTGTCTGATATAATGAAAATGCTAACACAAAGTGCTGATTAGCTGTGATTGATTTTATAGTTATATTGAAAGGAATTGGTGCATCTTCATTTTTAATACACATTGAAATGTCTTTACTAACAAGAATGTTTCAATATGAACAGATAGTTTTAATAACAAGCATGCTACATATGCCTCTGTACATAGCATAACATATCCTTCAAAACAGGCTTTCTTCCCTCCAGGTATGCTGGATTTTGAGTCTTAATTCCAAAATAGCATTGGTACTGGGTTAGAGAAGCTGAAATTCTAATTCACCTAGAAAGCACTCGGCCAGGGAGACGATGCTTTAAAATAGTGTTGATGCTCAATTGTTCATCATGCTGTTCATACTTGCTTTTGATATTAGCCAAAGGTGTTGATTTTTTAAAAATGCAGTAGTGATCTCCAGTTCATTATCTTCTTAGTTGCCTATTTGGTTTGAACAGCCATATGTTTTGCAAGAATAAGTACTGAATTATTCACAAGGTGAAATGGCTATGCAAGGCCATTTGAATTTGTCTTGTATCAAACAGAATAACAGAATTGGAAGGGACCTTGGAGATCTTCTAATCCAACCTCCTGCTCAAGCAGGAAACCTTATACTGTCTAAGACAAATGGCTGTCCAATCTCTTCTGAATAACCTCCAGTGTTAGAGCACCCACAACTTCTGAAGAGAAGCTGTTCCATTGATTGTTTCATTGTCAAGAAATTTCTCCTTAGTTCTAGGTTGGTTCTGTCCTTAATTAGTTTCCATCCATCTTGGGGACCAGCTAGATCCACCACCTGTTCAATGCATGATCTCCGAGAACATTTTTGACTGATCCAACCAGAGTCTGAGGACCCCAGAGAAGGGGAACATGCCTAATAAAATATTATATCCCTCTTGGTCACGTATAAACCATCTTAGTAACTCAGCTTGTTCCCTTAAAATGAACATTTTTTTAAAATTTGAAAAATTCATATTTTTAAAATGTGCCCCTAAAATTGTGTCCTAACAATTGGGACTTGTAACAAAAGACTATAATATATTTTAGATGGCTGACCAGCCATTTTTTGTTTGGGTCTCTCTATCCTAAAATATTTTTTGTTGTAGTTGAGCGTTGGTAGGGGGTATGGCTGGGATGAGGTGATGTCATCAGAAGACAAGTGGATTATTTTTTTTTATCATTTTGGCAGGTTGAAAATTGGGCAAAAGTATTCTTCATAGATGCATTAAGTGTGTTGGAAGTGTAATATATCTATTTCCTTTTATTTACCACCAAACATCAAAATGTCACAGTATTTTACTTATGGTGGTTTGCAGCCACACTTCAGTACTGTGATTTTGAGAGTATGAGGCATAGGTTTTTCTACCTCTAATCATAATATCAAAATAGCCATATTTCTCTCCCGGAAGACAACCTTCTCCCCTTCTCACTTTTTTCTATTTCCTCCCCAAAAAGATCTGTTAAACATGCTTTAAGTCAGAGGTCTTCAAACTTGGCAACTTTAAGACTTGTGGACTTCAACTCCCAGAATTCTCCAGCCAGCTGGCTGGAGAATTCTAGGAATTGAAGTCCACAAGTCTTAAAGTTGCCAAGTTTGAAGACCTCTGCTTTAAGTTCTCTTTACACTGTTTAGATGGAGGGACTGCTATTTATAATTACAGGAAGAGACCACCATTTCTGTTGGTACTCTTAGTTCAGGATGAGAAGTAGTGAGGGATAGCTGCTATTTTGTCTAGACAACATCCTCTATTCTCTGCATGTGCCCAGTTCCTTTTCCAGTAAATACTAGATTTAGTGGTTGAAATGAATAGAATAGAATTATTTGAATTTGTTTGTGGATGCACTGATACATTCTTCAGAAAACCCTCAAATGTTACAAAGAGAGGGAAATCATACCGTTCATATTATGTAAGAATAATGCTATGCTCAACATTTTGCTTGGCAAACTGTTTTTGTTAATTGTCTATTAGCTAGCTTTTTGCAGCCTAATTGTGTACTGTATGAAGGAAAAGCTTTTGTAGCTTGCAAGAGTATTTGGAGAGAGAAAATTATTAGGTTTTTTCAATATTAATAATAATTTGGCCTGGAATACTACAAAAAACTGATAGGAATTATCACAGTTTAGATTACTACAAGAACTCTTGTAAGCTATTTATCCTAACAAATTAAGTGCCTAACATTTCCTGAATAATATTTTATCATCATCTGCTGATTAAATTCTGAAAAGCCAAGTTAAGATTTGTATTTGTTCTCAAGTTTTCTACTTTTCACCTCATCCCTTACCTAAAGCATATGAATTTCTATAATTTTTTCCTCAGAAATTTCAATTTTCTTACATTTAAAAACCCTGATTTCAAAAATATACTTCATTTCAGAAACACAAAGGCAAAATGGACATACAAAGTTAACTAGTTAAACCTGACTGGTCTATCTGGAAATTAAAGTACATTTCAGAATGTTGTGTTTCCAATTGATAATAAACTTGGCTTGATCAGAATTTCAAATTTTAAATAGTGTAATTGATTTTAAAGCTGTGTACCAATTCCACCCTACATTCAGAAAAGTGGATGTTGAATTTGATCGTTGCTTGGTTTAACTTCTTAGATGCCTTCCAAACTCTTTGCCACAAGAGGATGAAAACATAAATTATTATAAAAAACAAAATTGAATACCCAGCATGCATGGTTTTAGATTTCTCATATTAAATATTGTGCAGTCCTGGAGTCCCTGATTTTATAGGATCAATTTCTATAATTCAGGACAGTAGCCATACTGGTTAGGTATGACAACATCTGGGGAATTAACTGGTATGAAGACTGAAGGCCATTTTTACACAGCATCTTTAATTTAATCCTAGATTAATAAGAGTTCTTGTGTGAATGAACTGAAAAACAGAAAACTCCATCCTGCTTCTCTTGAGAAAGAGAAGTGCCAAATTCTGAATCCTTGATTCATTAGTAATTTATATTTTAACAAGAAAAGTGGACAATAGTTCAAATTCAAAATATGTCTTAAGTTCAAAAGGGTTGTTCTGATTTATGGAAGTTTCCCAAGATGTATTGACTATCTTGGAAGTGTCTTGGACTCAAAATGGGACTGTTTCAAGTTCAGAACACTTCAGAATAGTCAAAACAGCACTGGAATATTTGCAGTCTGGCTGGAACAGTTATCTTAAACTAAAAACCAATCATTTCAAACTCAAAATGGAAGATGTTGAGTTCAAAACACTTAATGTGCCACTAATTTCTTCAAATAAGGTAACTAGAAGTTATGTTCTCATGAACTAAACTGAAAAGCTTGGCTAGTATTATTATATAGTATATTGCCATCTTATTCCATCATGGACAGCTCTTAAGTATTATGCAAAATAGACACCCCTTTGGGTTTCGGAAGCCACAACTTTTAACTTAAAATAAACCTTGGCTATAAAAGTTGTATTTTAATATTTTAAAAAGTGAAGAAGTTGGTTGAAATTTTGTTGGTGGGGACATTTTTTTAAAAAAAAATTAGTGTTTTAGATGCTACCTTGGAGCGCCAGCCAAAGGATCTTAGCCATAATAAAACAATATTTTTGTCAATTGCTTTTTTTCCTGTGTACATGAGCTTGTTTATAATGGATGCATTCTGGAAAAAAAATCAATTTAAAACTATTAAGATGTGTACAAAGTATTCAGCTTGTAAATTTTATTTTGCAAGTGTTCTGTGACTTTTTTCTTTCATACAGTTTATGCTTTCTGCATCTATACAGGTAGTCCTCGGCTTACAATCAATTGTTTAGTGACCATTTGAAGTTACAGTGGCACTGAAAAATTTATGGACTTATGATCATTTTTCACAATTCCGACCATTGCAGCATCCCCATAGTCACGTGATCGAAATTCAGAAGCTTGGTAACTGGCATGTATTTATGACAGTTGTAGTGTCCCAGGATCATATGATGATATTTTGCAACCTTCTGACAAGCACAGGCAATGGGGAAACCAGATTCACTTAACAACTCTGTGATTCACTTAACAACTATGGCAAGAAAGGTGAACAAATGGGGTAAAACTCACTCAACAATTGTCTTGCTTAGCAATGGGAATTTTGGCCTCGTTTATGGTCATAAGTCAAGCACTACCTGTATTTGTTTCAGCCATAGGTCATGGCTTCATTTTTAAAAGGCTGTGGAACCTGAAATTTAATGTGTATATGTGGGCCCTTCAGCCTGCTATGTATTTGCTGTAATCCCTTTGGTCAGATTTATCTGCATTAATATGTTATATCAAATGTATTTTCCTGCAATGTATATAGAAATGTACATTCCTTTTATCGTCTTCTAACTTTATATTTTAATGTGTATAACATTTACCAGCAGTGTCTTATATAAATGTTACTGTACAGTTTATTTTGTGTGTGTTTTTTTTCACAGTGCATGAAGTGAAAATTTAAAAATGGAGTTTATTTGCAGCAAAAGGAAAGTGCTTTTATTTATTTGGCCTTCTTCTGTTTTCAAAAAACTTTAAGAACGTTCTAAATATTAATAGAAATGCAAAGTGCATAAACATTAAGTGCCTTATTTGCCATGTTCAATTCAAAATGAAGTAAGGGGCATACATTCTGCATTCTACATTAATATTGTTACATTCACATGTTATATTGTTATAATTGCTTTTGCCTAAACATGACATGTAAATCCCAGCATGTGCTCTATACTATGATCTGCAACTTAATGGGTTTGTGAATTCAGCCAAGTATGTTGTTTGATAATCTACACTTAAACTATATGTTTATGTGTCAACATGACTAAGAAAGGGAGAGGAACGGTTTGAGTTTTCACTAAAATTACTCCTTTGTCATCAGCCTAATACTAACACCAAAAAATAACTTCACCACTAATAAGTTGCACAAGAGGCATTGCTTCCTGGTATCAGATGTGGATCACTGAGTCTTGGGGCTGTTTTAAAGGGTTTTTTTTATCCCATCTTTATTATTTTATAAGTAACTCAAGATGGCAATACTTGATAATACTCCTCCTTCCTCCTATTTTCCCCACCACAACAACCCTATGAGATGAGTTGGGCTGAGAGAGAGTGACTGGCCCAAAATCATCCAGTTGGCTTTCACATGGTCATTCACAGTAAACCATAAAACAATTGGGTTGTTCAATTATGCATACATATTCTATTTGCTACATTCCATTCAGAAATAGTACAAGGCATGTCAGGCACTGAGGAACACTGGGTGAAATGGGAGGGACTGTTCTTAATGCTACAACACTGTTTTTTGTCTTCTTGCTTCATCCTGCACCTGGGATTTCACCCTCAGAAGGGTTCTGGAGCACTCTTTCTAAAAAGTTATTTATGTGTTTATTTATTTTAGTATATGCTGTCTATCTGATTATCCAAAGCAACTCTTGGTGAAGAATGGAATGGAATGGAATGGAATGGAATAGAATAGAATAGAATAGAATAGAATAGAATAGAATAGAATAGAATAGAATAGAATAGAATAGAATAGAATAGAATAGAATAGAATAGAATAGAATAGAATAGAATAGAATAGAATAGAATAGAATAGAGGAGCTCAGTGGAGTGGAGTGGAGTAGAACAAAACAGAACAGAACAACAGAACAGAACAGAATAATCAATATGAAAAAAACTAGTAAACAGAATATGATAAACTGGTGTTCAGAAATAACCTAACTCCTAAGCTAATGTTTAGAAACAGCCTCATAATTACTTACAAAAGTAGTGTTATTATTTATGCCCCTATTAGCTTCTCTATCAACCAGTATAATGTACCGTGTCATTTGATTCACTGTTGATAACAGTCTAGAAGACTATTTAATGTGAAATCATTGCCAAAGGCATTTGTTGATAGTGAGCTTTGTGTCATATCTAAAATGACAGGAGAGCAATAGAGATTTTGAAAACTGCACCGTTTTTTTTATCATTTCTGTGCTCTGAAAATGCTATCACTGCTTGTGTGTGTAATCAAAACAAAACATTTTGTTCTTTCTCAAGGACAAAACAGTCCAGTTGTGGTTTGAAAAAGCACCTTTGAGACTATCACTGCTTATTTATGAGGCTGATTAGGTATTAACAAGTCTCTTCCTTTTTTTGGGAAAATGTTAATATATTACTCCAGTTTTTGTGGAATAAAAATGACCAGCTTTGATCTTCTGATTTCCTGCAATTGCAAAGGAGGAATGTTTTCCTTATCTTTAGGTCTTCTGTCTCTTGCTGAAGTTGAAGTGATCTGTTCAACTTCCCCTAATTTTCATTGTCAAACCATCTAATTCTCCAAAAATTTCTGACGAACCGTACCATAACCAACAAACTCTAAATAATTTGAATATGCCATTCAGATGCTTTTACAATTGCCAATTTTTTTTAATTAAATCAGACTTCCCCAAATGAATATCCATTGGTCAAGGGTTCTGTGTTCACATGTTAACTTGTATTTTATTGACATTGAGAATACAAAAGGAGGAATAGTTGTTATACCCTTCATGGATATGGTATCATTATGTAGTCATCAGGTAGCCAAAGAGGCACAGTAGCTCAGTGGCTTAATGACACTGGAGATGATCTTTACTCCAGAGGTTCAAATCCTAACACTGTGTGTCAGGGTGAGCTCCTGTCACTCGCCTCAGCTTCTGTCCACCTAACAGTTCGAAAGCATGTTCTATGAAATAGATAGGTACCACTTCGATGGGGAGACGGGTTACTGCTCTGTGCAGGCAGTCAGATTCCTTCCAGCTCTGAACCTTCCTGGTTTCAGTGCCCATTTATGAGGTGGCCCCAGAGAAGGGAGGGGGCCTAGAATGATGCTGTAAGAAGAGCCATTCAACTTTGTTTCTGGTGCTAAGCCACCTTGGGAAGCACAAAACTTTGCCCTACAATAGAGCTGGTAAATTGGCTGCCAAACTACTACACTGCAATAGCATTGTGGTCTCCTGGCTAATGTAACAACACCATACAATCATCATCATCAGGTAGTCCTTAATTAAGTTCTATCTCAGTGAAATGAGAAGATTAATAGCAGTTCTAGTCTTATAGAAGAACAGAGTAAGGAAGTTGTTTTGTCTTTACCTTGTATGATCCTATTCTTTTGACCATTATCTCCTATCTGTTTTGTAATATAACAGAAAGCTCTCCACCTCAATGAAATGTACATCCTTTTTCAAAGGGGCAAGGATCTTTTCCCCTTGAAACATACATACATACAAGGAAACATACATACATTAAATGGTTCCGCCTCAGGCGCCTAATGGACCCAGAAGGGTTCCAAAAGGAGCTTGGGGAGATACCTGACTCCCTTGTCCACAATCCGGCAGAGTCCCTGGTGGCTGCCTGGAATAAGGCGGCATCGGGGGCACTGGACCGGATTGCGCCTCTGCGCCCTCTCCATGGTGATGGATCCAGGAGGGCTCACTGGTTTACCGAGGAGCTTCGGGAGATGAAACGCCAGACGAGACGTCTAGAGCGACGCTGGAGGGCCAGTAACTCCGAATCTGACCGAACACTTTTAAGAGCCCTTATTAGGACTTATTTAGTGGCGATACAGGCGGCAAAATGTTCACATTTTTCCGCCCAGCCACCCTATTTAGGGTGACCTGCTCTCTCAATGTAGGGAGAGTGGAGGAGCCGTTGCAGGGTAGAGCTGAGGCGTTTGTACAGTTTCTGATGGATAAAGTCGCTCAGATTCGGACGGACCTGGACTCTGATTGGGCAATTCTGACCGAGATGACGGGGACAGGTCTTAGTCCTATTGTGTGGGATGAATTTGAGCCTGTGACTCCTGAGGAAGTGGACAATGGAGCGATGAGTTCCTCCACTTGTTTGTTGGACCCGTGCCCCTGCTGGCTGGTTTCAGCCAGCAAGGAGGTGACACGAGGCTGGCTCGAGGCTTTAGTCAACGCATCCTTGAGGGAGGGGTATTTCCCGCAACCATTAAAGGAAGCGGTTGTGAGACCCCTCCTCAAGAAGCCTTCCCTGGATCCAGCAGCATTAAAGAACTTTCGTCCAGTCTCCAACCTACCCTCTGTGGGAACGGTTGTAGAGAAAGTGGTGGCATGTCAGCTCCTACGGTCATTGGATGAAGCAGATTATCTAGACCCTTTTCAGTCTGGCTTCAG
>QLTV01003298.1:836430-849071 GCA_003457575.1 Thermophis baileyi | reverse complement strand
AATAATAATAATAATAATAATAATAATAATAATAATAATAATAATAATACATGGAAACAGAAGCTCAGATCAGTACAACTGCATAAACCAATATTACATTGAAGCCCCTGTTGTGTAGAAGGTGATAGAATGTTGTGCAGTTATTATCCGCATTTGGCAGTTTGGCTGATAATTAATATTTAAATACTAAAATATTCCACATCAACATCTTGGCATCTATCTCTACATTAATCATTGAATATTTCTGAAGACTGAATAACACTCTTTAGAACTTAGTAACCAATTAAATGATTATCCTTATTTTTCCTNAATAATAATAATAATAATAATAATAATAATAATAATAATAATAATAATAATAATAATAATAATAATACATGGAAACAGAAGCTCAGATCAGTACAACTGCATAAACCAATATTACATTGAAGCCCCTGTTGTGTAGAAGGTGATAGAATGTTGTGCAGTTATTATCCGCATTTGGCAGTTTGGCTGATAATTAATATTTAAATACTAAAATATTCCACATCAACATCTTGGCATCTATCTCTACATTAATCATTGAATATTTCTGAAGACTGAATAACACTCTTTAGAACTTAGTAACCAATTAAATGATTATCCTTATTTTTCCTTCATTGGAGGAAAGTACAATATGTCTAAAAACATCCATCTGGGCAGCAATAAGTAAAGGTAAGCCTTGCATGCAAATTAGTTAGAATAACTTCCTTCATAAAACCTATGATTCTTCCATATTATCTGTGCTAGCCTTCCTCTAGCAGGTACTATTGGTCATATTGGCTGGAAGATAATGGAAGTTCCAAGTTCAAGACACTTGGAAGCTATCAAGTTGGGCATGGATGACGTACTAAAAGTATATTTTCCAGGATTATGAATAATGGTCACTGAAACTCTAATATCTGTTTATGACTCAAGTTTAGCATTTACTTAGAAAAGTGTGGTAGCTAGTGATTTTAGAAAACCAGCAATATATTGATTCTTTTATTTGAAATTAGATAAGATGAAACTCTGGATTCTTTTGCTGGCTGTTGCAGTCAGCACAGAAGAAATGCCAAGAGAGAACAGCTGTGTTGAAAGATATCCTGGAATTCCTGGGAACCCTGGACACAATGGCATACCAGGACGAGACGGACGAGATGGAACAAAGGGTGAAAAAGGAGACACAGGTATCATATTGTTTTATTGTAATGAACTGTATGTCCAGCAATGTTTCTGAAACATGCATAAAAGCATATCCTCAATAATTAATACTCCGATCTTTGTCTGAAGCTGTAACGGTCAATCAGTAGCCTGATAGTTGACTCCTGAAGGTCATACCAAATAGTTAATGAAGGTGTTATAAAAATGTGACCCATCATTTACGAAAATCAAGAGAAAGCTAAAAAAGAGAAAGCTGTGGGAAAATGGGAGGGGTGATTATATGGAGTAGGTGATATGTAGTAGTGGAAATAACATTCTTTCCAGAAAATCAAGGCCGCTGTGCCCTGCAGCTGCAATGAAGTGACTGGGAGGCATCTTTAGTTTTGGACGGTGCCTGATTGGATCATGTGATGGACATGTGGGTGCTGGGCACGGACTTGAACTTTCGTTTGGGTGGAGAAAACCCGGAAGCTTTCAGATTCAGGTTTTCCCAGATGTTGCCAACATGACATCTCTAATAAATTGGAACTTTGAGGAACTTCTAGCCTCGGAGTTTTATTTCGTTGGGGGTGTTTATTGGAACCCTGACAGTATCTGTTTGAAGTTCTGAATGTTATCTCATTGATATGAACAATTACTATATTTTGCTACTATTAGGTGACCCAGGAAATCCAGGAAAGTCAGGCCGAGATGGCATCAATGGAAATAAAGGAGAACCAGGTAGGAACCAAAACTGGTATCATCCAGAATACAAGGTTGTGCTTATCTACTAGTAATGTTCTGTGATTAGGTGTTGACTATGATACATACCTATGTTTTGTTTCAGGAAAACAAATAGAATGATTGTTAATCAAATAGCTATATAATAATTATTTTTTTATTTAAACTATTTATGGACAAATTGTCCAAGATGCAATTTTCAATTCCAGTCAAATAACAACTGACAACCATCATATCTGTTTATAAAATTTTATAAAAAGCCAGAAAAACGGGGACTATCAGCCAGGGGTGGAATTCAAAAATTTTCCCTACCGGTTCTGTGGGCGTGGCTTGGTGGGCGTGGAAGGGGAAGGATACTGCAAAATCCCCATTCCCACCCCACTCTGGGGCCAGCCAGAGGTGGTATTTGCCGGTTCTCCGAACTACTCAAAATTTCTGCTTCCGGTTCTCCGAACTACTCAAAATTTCCGCTACCGGTTCTCCGAACTACTCAAAATTTCCACTACCGGTTCTCAAGAACCTGTTAGAACCTGCTGAATTTCACCCCTGCTATCAGCCTTCCCTAGTCCGATGTCCTCCAGATATGGTAGATTTTAGCAGGGACCAGGTTGAGGAAAGCTGAGGCCCATAGGTTTCTCACTTCTTGAGAAGAAAATGCAATGCATCAGTTTTGGTGTCTTGCCAGTTACTGGAGTCCCACTGCAGTTTGGAAGGCTTAGCATGCAGCATTGATCATGACTTTGGTCCACTTTGGCCATTTTATCAGAGTATCTTTCATATTGAGAGCATATTTGATTTCCTGACAGCATAGTGATATTCCTGTACTCTACTACTGGTAGACTCTTCAGTACATAATTTCATTTTGGATGTCATGGATCAAAAGGTTATACCGGTAGTTTTTAATACAGTAGTTTTTGTCCAGTGCTTGGAATTAGTTCTAGAAAAACACTTTTATGCACACAGAAGCAGGAATTTATCACCTGTCTCAAACTTTTTAAAGGGAGGGATTTTTTTATAGATACAGGTAGTCCTCAACTTACAACAGTTTGTTTGGTGACCGTTCAAAGTTACAACGGCATTGGAATAACCATTTTTCACAGTTACAACCTTTGCAGCATCCCCATGGTCACGTGATCAAAATTCAGATGCTTGGCAACTGGTTCAAATTTATGACGGTTGCAGTGTCTCGAGGTCATATGATCCCCTTTTGCGACCTTCTGGCGCAATGGGGAAGCCGGATTCACTTAACAACTTACTAGCCAATCAACTGCAGAGATTCACTTAACAACTGTGGCAAGAAAGGTCGTAAAATGAGGCAAAACTCACTTAACAAATGTCTCACTTAACAACAGAAATGTTGCGCTCAACTGCAGTTTTAAGTTGAGGACTACCTGTATATATATTTTTGTTAAACCATGATGCTACATTAAACACAGCCACTGTGAACAAAGATTACATCATTTTCTGCCACTTGACCTTAGGCTGGAGTACAAAACTTAACCCGGTCAAGAGCCTGGATATGGTTTCTGGCCAGCCCCAGCAGGC
Organism: Thermophis baileyi; assembly: GCA_003457575.1. Taxonomy (NCBI): domain Eukaryota; kingdom Metazoa; phylum Chordata; class Lepidosauria; order Squamata; family Dipsadidae; genus Thermophis; species Thermophis baileyi. The sequence goes on along the minus strand of QLTV01003298.1, from coordinate 845,645 downwards.
CTAATGGTGTTAAGGAATTTTAGAAGGAAAAACACACTTTTGGTGGAAGTCCCCAAAGACTCCAATTCTTCAGACTTGTTCCTTCTGACATAATTTGAGACTCTCTCATTTCATATGTTTGCTTGGGAGATCTCAGGGGTGAAATCCAGCAGGTTCTGACAGGTTCTGGAGAACCAGTAGCAGAAATTTTGAGTAGTTCGGAGAACCAGCAAATACCACCTCTGGCTGGCCCCAGAGTGGGGTGGGAATGGAGATTTTGCAATATCCTTCCCCCAGGAGTGGGGAGGGAATGGGGATTTTGCAGTATCCTTCCCCTGCCACGCCCACCAAGCCACGCCCACCAAGCCACACCACGCCCACCAAGCCATGCCCACAGAACCGGTAGTAAAAAAAATTGGATTTCACCACTGGAGATCCTCCCACTTTTTCTTCTTTTTCCTTCTTGTCCTGAAAAATCAAAGACAGCCTCACCTCATCTGCTCTTGGTTTTGTGTTAGCTAATACAGGAATAACAAACACCTCTTCCTATTATCTTGGATTTCTGCTTTCATCCCCCAGATGACAGATGCTTTCACAACTCTGTAAAAGATTAACCAGTCTTTCCTTTCCATTTAGGGGCTGACGGCAGAGTTGAAGAAAAAGGGAACAAAGGTGATAAAGGCGAGCGAGGCTGGCCTGGGAAATTCGGGCCAAAAGGAATTCCTGGACCAGTAGGGGACAAAGGTCAACAGGGGGAGCTAGGACCACAGGGAAGGAAAGGGATAAAAGGGGACCTTGGGCCAATTGGCCCCAAAGGACAAAAAGGTGAAATTGGAATTCAAGGTGAAATAGGATTAAGGGGACCCATCGGTCCAAAAGGCCATGTGGGTCCTAAAGGAGAGATAGGGGGCCCCGGACCAAAGGGCAGTAAAGGCAATCAGGGAGAAAGGGGTTGGAAGGGAGCACAGGGAGAAAAAGGGAATCTTGGCAGTACCCCCGTTATTGCCAGAAGCGCTTTCAGTGTGGGCCTTACCGCTAAATTTCCTCCACTCAATGTTCCCATCAAATTTGATAAAGTCTTATACAACAGCTTCGACCATTATAGCACCGAAACCGGAGTGTTCACCTGCCAAATCCCTGGGGTCTATTATTTTACCTACCACATCACTGTTTTTTCAAGGAATATGAGAGTAGCTCTAGTTAAAAACGAGCACAGGATGCTCCACACTGCAGACATGTACCAAGGGTCTGAAGACCAGGCATCTGGAGGAATTGTCCTGGAACTTCAGAAAGGGGATCGGATATGGCTGCAGTCTTATGGAGGAGAGACTTTCAACGGATTGTTTGCAGATCCAGATGATGACACTGTCTTCAGTGGCTTTCTTCTATTTAGTACCTCAGAAGCACCAGCATCTCTGCCCTCCAGCATATAAGCTGCTTGCTTGGTTTTGAATATGTCAATTATATGGCACAGCTTAGTTTTCACATGAAGTTTCCATCAAAGTTCATGAAGCCAAATCAAGAACTCCCAGTCGTATATTTTTGCAGAATGATGCTAAACACCACTTGTGCATTACTTTGTTTATATGGTTCCTAAATATATTTTTGCTATTTTTCCCCCCAGAAAATCTACGATTGCACCAACGCGAATGCAAAATGCTAGTATCTTACATAATTATTTAATCACAGGATAGAAAACAATATGTTGTTATTCTTTTAATCGAGTAAACCTGTTTTAATTTTTTACAAAAATATTTTAGACTGTTTAATAAAACCACACAATCCACTGTTATATATTTATACCTAAATATGTTTAAATAAAACAAAATCAGTTTTTTTTCAAAATAAGAAATAATCCTGAGTTTCTCTTATTTTTCATTTCTACTGTCCTCAGTCAACTTTAATGATTCCTTGATTACATATTGCATTCAATCATTATTTGTTTTAATCATGCTTTCTTGAGTATATATGTATTAGAAAAAGCCAGGGTTTGTCCTGTAGAAAAGAAAAATAATAATCCCTTGCTTGGAAAAAAAAAATCTGGTTTATTTAAATTTTTAGTTGCTGTTGCCCTGGAGTTTTGTGGATTGTTTGGGATCCGAAAAAGGCACAAAATCAAATCGGAAATAAACCAAGGAAATAAAAAGCAAAAGGGTGATTAAATGTTGATTTTGGAAAGTTTTTAAAGCAGGTAAAGAGACAGATTCACTGGAAACAAGACTTTAAAAAAAGTATTAAGAATACTTCCTGTAGTTTGTTTAAAATTTTATTAAAAATATATGAAGATTTTGAGTTTAAGTGTAAGAAACCTCTTCCTGCGAAAATGTTCTGGTGACAAAAAATATAGTAAGAGGAGACCTTGAAGGGTATTTACTAGAGGCAACCAGAAAGAATTAAAGATTATTATTAAAGTAGAAGACCCACTAATAAATAGAGAATGCAAGAATATTTGGCACAATGCATGCAGAACTTTCTCTTTAGAATACCTGATACTATAAAAATGGGCTTAACAGAAGAGAGAGAATTGAAATTCATCTTTCAAAGGTTTTGAAGATTTGTTTATAGATAGAAGAAATGGGAACTTTTTTTAATTTGTATTTTTAGAAAAAATGACAAGATCTGGTGTAAAGGAAAAGGAAGAAATATAAAATTGATTTACTTGTTTAAAGATAGTTATTTTTATTGGGTTTTTGCGGATTAAGATTTAAAGATGAATTATTAATTTTTTATTATCATTATCATTATCATTATTATTCCTGATAGACTGGAAAAAAGTTAGAAAAAAATCCCCCCCAGAACAAAAAGATGGAAAACCAAATCTGTGTTGTAAAAGAAAATGATACAGGTGTGTCCAGTTAGCAACCAAAGTCTCATTCGACTTGGGAAAACTTTACATTTTATCTGCCGCGGAAAAAACAAACTACTATTAATATCTGTCGTTGGTGTTACGTAGTTGAAGACCAAGTAGCGCACTCCTCTGCGGCATTCTGCATTTGCTAGTGCTTGGCTGGGGAATTCTGGGAGTTGAAGTCCGTCCTGTTCCTACTGAAGGTGCCTTAACGAGCGCGCGAGGCCGAGCAAACCCGCCGGAGGGCGGGGAAAAGCAGGTTGCGCCCACGCTCCTTCTCACGGCCGGGCCGCGGAAGAGGCCGTCCCCGCAATCCGGAACCGCTTGGCCGTTTTGGAGGCGGTGCGTCTCTCCGAGGCGAGCGGTCTCCTGGCTACCATGTGGGCTGGATGGCACCGGGTGGCGCGCAGGGCTTCGGGCTGCCTGAAGCAAGCGAGGCTGGGCCGGCTCGGCGGCGGCACCACCAAGAAATGGGTCAGCACCAGCTGGTCCCCGGTGGGCGCCGCCTTCAATGCCCAACAGCAGCGGCTGGCGGTGGGGCACAAAACGGTGAGAGGCGGCCATGGAGTGAGTTGGGGCCGAAAACGTCCAGAATATCCTTGGCTTCTACGTTGGAAGAGATTCAGCAGCTTTCTTCCAAATGAGCTGGATTACAGTTTCTGTAATCCTTTGCCATAGCCATGCCATGGCAAGGGATTATGCATGTTGGGGATGCTGAGTTGAGAGAGCTGGAACGGGACAACAACAACAACAACAAAACAATAACAATAATCATCGCACAGTCAGCCAGATGTTTACACTGGATTTGGGGTTTTTATCCACCTATTCCCAAGGATGTAGCATAGGCAGATGTGATTTAATGGCTACTATTATTATGAAAGTTGGAGGTACTGTGTTCAGAGAGTTGGAAGGGGGCATTTAATTATCATGACTCGTCGCACGGTCAGCCAGATGTTCAGACTGGATTTGGCATTTTCCCCCCTACCTTTCGAGTCCTTTCCAAGGACAGGCAGATGTGCATGTTGTTGTCACTATTGTTATTTTGGTGCTTTTGAATCAGTATTGATTTCTCAATATTCTGAGAGTACTCAGTACTCCCAGTATTGATTCAACAGTTCTCTGAACTGTTTCTGTTATTATCCATATACTGTGTGGTGGGTTGGGCTGAGAGAGTGTGACTGGCCCAAAGTTACCCAGTGGGCTTTCATACCTAAGGCAGCACTAAGAACTCACCATTTCCTAGTTTTTAGGCCAGCGCCTTTACCATTATACCAGGCTAGCTCTCTTTGGGGCACATACTTTAAAACGATTGGAAACTCAATCTGCTGACGAGTGAAGAATGAAAGCTCTCCTGACATATCATCTCCTAAAATAATGGATTGGACTTGGTTTATAAAGTTCTTCCTAAGGTGCACTAGAATCTGCCTTTCTGGAACTTAAAACAGTCAACCCCAATCTGAATCTCATCAGATTTGTGGGCTTTAATTCTTGGCCTTGGTTATGTTAGGGCAGTGATGGCGAACTTTTTTCTTCTTGCGTGCCAAAAATGGGAGTGCGCATGTGCGCTAGCGTGCGCTCGTGCGGCACACAATCCCATGCACGCCACACTGCGCATACGCGCATCCCTGTGCATGTGCCCCCCCGTTGGGCCGTTTTTCACCCTCAGGCTTCCCTGAAGCCTCCAGAGTGCGAAAAACGGCCCAACGGGCAAACCGGAAGTTCAGAAAAATGGACTTCCGATTTGCCCGTTGGGCCATTTTTCGCACTCCGGAGGCTTCAGGGAAGCCTTCTGAAGCCTCCGGAGGGCGAAAACGGCCTTCCCCAAGGCTGAAAATCAGCTAGCCAGCGCGTGCATGCGCACTGGAGCCGACATAGGGCAACGCCTCGCGTGCCCTCAGATATGGCTCCACGTGCCACCTGTGCCCTAAGATATGCCACCGCGTGCCATAGGTTCGCCATCACGGTGTTAGGGGATTCTGGGAATTAAAAATCACTTCCAGAGGCTGCCCAGGTTGCTCAAGGATGCTAAAAATCATTTTGTGGTGTTCTGGATAGAGGCTAGGTTGTGGTTCAAGCTAAATTGAAACAATGCATGACAATATACTGTCACCCTTTATTTTACAACTCTTCATATAATACCGCTTTCAAGCGGGCAGCCACTGCTACAGTAGTCCTTAAAAGTTTGTGAACCCTTTTGAAACCCTTTCTCCACACGAGTCCTAAAACTAAATAAATAAATTAGGCCAATTAAACTAATTAGTCAAAAAGTTTATATTTGTTCATTTATTTATTGAGGAAAAAGATCCAAAGTTACATATTTGTGAATGGCAAAAGTACATTTATCTGACACACATACTCATTTAAGGATGTGCCTGAAGAATTGTTGGAAGAAGCAAGAAAAAAATGTTAATAATTTCCTTCACTTTCTCCAGAGATCTCAATTCAGATCTTTGGAACGTGTGGGACAAAATATTTTCCCCTTAGTTACTGCTCAGAGTCGTTACTGCTGATTTTCTGCCCTTTGTTACTGTCCGTTGTTCTCAACATCAACTTCAAGCTTAATGATTGGATATAGGACACACTAAAATCTAAATTAACCTATCACATTTTCCACTGCTGAGTTTTGGGAGCCCTGTTAGATGGTTAGCTTCATAGTACAGTACTGGTAGTCCTTGGTTAATGGCTGTTCTATTTAACGGCTGTTCAAACTTATTATAGCATTGAAAAAAATAACTTTACAACTGATCCGTTAACTTATGACCATCATAGCTTTCACACAATGACATGTCCACCATTTGGGTGCATTGCAACCAGTGCACATTTATGATGGTTGCAGTCAACGTTCCCTCTAACAAGGGAAATCGCTGCGCGGCAGTTTGAAACTGCTGCGCGGCGATTCCCTGTCACGTGCGCGGCCGCGCAGCAACGTTCCCTCTGACATGGGAAATCGCTGCGCGGCAGTTGAAAACTGCTGCGCGGCGATTCCCTGTGACGTGCGCGGCCGCGCGGCCGCGCACCTTAGAGGGAACAGTGGTTGCAGTATGTCCATTTGTGGGCTTCATAACCAGTGTCCAACAAGCAAAATTAATGGAGAAGCCAGCAGTAAATCACAAGTTGTGATCACATAATGTTGTGCTTAATGACTGCAGGTAATTCACTTAATGACCAGTGATTGGTAGTTTATTGTTATTCATATAAATCAAATTACAGTTTCCAAAGGTAGTTAATAATTGATTAATTATTAACAGCCACTTGAATTTTCTAAGTAAGCATCCAGATATAAAAGAGAATTTCTGGATAAAAAAAGAGAAGTTTTAAGAGACACCAAGTTTTGCAAAAGAAAAAAGAAAAAAACTAAGGTTGGGAGGAGAAGAGTCCAGTAAAAAAATGAATATATCTCAGTGGCTAAATAATGACAACAAATGGGGAAATCATCAAGGAACGTAATAGAAAGAAGCGTAAAAAGTAGGATACCATGTTTGGACTGCAAAAAATATAAATGTATATAAATGTAGAATGTTATGTGAGAATGGAAGACAAACTTCTGATTTGCAGATTTCATTTTTAATTCCTATTTGTCGGTAATAACATTCATTTACTATCAGCATAAGTCTGTATTGGCTTATATTTCAACACTCCAGACATGATAGAATATTATTCTGACCTTTTGATTGCGATTATGAGGACTGGTTTTGTTGGGAAAGATTTATGTGAAGTTTACTGGAACACTACAGATTAACAAACTCTTAATTTTTCAGAATTAGATGCTGAAAAAAGTAATTTAGGCTCCAAATCAAAATTGATTGAGAACTCAGGAAAATATGCAAAGGAGTTGCGCTTAATGTAATTATCCTTTTGGTTCATACTGTATTACTGTATAGGTTATTTATCTGGCAAAATTACATTGTCAACAGGATTTTGGTTCATCATATTCAATTTCTAAAATTATTGTAGAATAGAATATTACATTTTTAAAAAATATCTTGATAATGTTCTTTTCTATGGTTTAGGGTCTGTTTGGTGTACCAGAACTTAATTGTCCAGAAGGATTTCAAGAAGCTCAAAAAAAGTCATTGCAAGAAGCAGAACAACTGGTCCAAAAAGCATGCGTTACACCACCTGGGAAAGAGATTGTGATGGTTTTTGATCAGCTCTCTGACGCTTTATGTAGAGTAGCAGATCTGGTAAGACAATATGATATCTTTGAAATTGTGTTTTGTTAATCCATTGATGCTGGTATATTTCTAGGTTCATTTGAATTCGGTAACTTTCTGAAATGTAACATGAATTATAATTGTAAATTAGTGTACAAACCCATGCTTCTATGGAAGGTTTCATTCATTTTTTCCCCTATATAATCAAATCACCCCAATGTAGGTAGTTCTTGCACAGTGGTCATTCACGTCTGTTTTCAGTCCAGTTTTGATCAGCATCCATCTATTCTTGATCATCCTGATTTACCACACACATAGTCCTTAAACACCCCATTCCCACTGTATTTACTTACTTTAAACATACTTTTGTTTCTCTTGACATATCTTCCATACAGTAGAGCAGGGGTGTCAAACTCGCGTTGTCACGTGACACATTGTGACTTTTTCACCTTAGCTAAACCGGGTGTGGGTGTGGCCAGCGCATGACACATCTGGCCCGCGGGCCATGAATTTGACACCCCTGCAGTAGAGCAATCAGCAGACTGCTCTTCTACACAGTCTGAAACATTTGTTCTTTGTAGCATACTGTTTACTTTCTGCTATCTTTTCATCAACATTACCAAGGAGACATAATATGTCCTTCTCTTAATTCCTTCTTAGTTCTGAATCATTCCTTTTTTTCTTCTTCCTAACATTTCCCCACACGTGCAAGGTTCACATTTTGGGGGTGAGTGGGTATCAACCAAGTAACAAGAAATGACTGATTGGGTTGTGGTCTGAATCTGATATTATGGGCTGAGAGAGTGACTGGCCCAAAGTTATCTTTCATGCCTAAAATGGGACTAGAACTCTAACCTGGTGCCTTAATCACTAGACCAAACTGGCTCTCAAAATGGAAGTCTCTGCTCCAGAGGCACTGCTGGATAATTCTTTAAACATTCCATATTTCTCATGCAAGCCTAACTTCTATTATATAACTCCTTTTTTCTTTACCATAGACCAGCGGCGCCCAACCTTTTGGGCACCAGGGACCAGTTCTATGGAGAAGAAGTTTTTCCACGGATCGGAGGGGGTGTGGTTTCGCGTGCTGCCTGCATCCTGTGGATGGGGCTTCGCTTGTTTGCGTGGCCTGGTTTCTGGCATACCGCGGACTGGTGCCGGTCCACGGACCGGGGTTTGAGGATCCCTGTTTTAGACTCTCTCAATATACAAGTATTTTTTTTTTTTGTCACATTCATACATTTCTGAATGCTGGATGAGAGCAAAAATCTAATGTTCTCAGATTCAAAATAGTTGCATGACAGTTTTCAAATTTTGCACATTAGCTTTTTTACCCTTCCAGTAAAAATTGAAAGGATAGAAAAGACTTTCCAAGCATTCTTAAATTAATTTCCATGTAGTTTTTGCCTTCATCTTGCTACTTTTCCTTTTATACTAGGTAAGAATAATGGCGTTCTTCCAGGCTTGAGACACGAATGTACACATCACATTGCTACTCTATAAGCAGACCAGATTTATATTTTAACATTTAACAACTAACATCCCTCTAATTACACCATCTATAGTTTCAGGCTTACCTTTTTTCAGCATTCTCACAGCATTTGTGAGTTGTTTTTATATCTTTTTTCTTGGACACTAACATAGCATTTGTTTCAATTTTACTCTTCTTAAATCATGTTTCTACTTTCAGCAAAATTGTTTTGCATATTCTGTGCCTCTTAATCTTATCCATTCCTTGCTCTTTTGATGACATTCTTTGCATGTTTTTTTGCTGTTCACATTATACAGTTACTTCCTCTTATCCTCATTTTTAGTAATTCATCTCCTCTATGTATTACTGTTTTATCCCATCATTCCACTTAGAACATTGTTTTAATTCTTTCTATTAGTGTAATGCCAGATACTGTATTTCAAGCAGTTTTCACATTGCTTCCCTTGTGTCTATTTCCCATTCCTTTTTGTTGGAAGATTAATCTCTACAATCTATATATATAAAAGCGAAAACCACTCACGCATTAATCACGAAATCTCCAGAACTGTAAAGCCTACAAACTTGAAATTTGCCACGTATGTTCCTCTTGGCTTCTAGGTGCTCACTAAGAAAGGATTTTTCGAAATGACCATCGCAGCATGAGTATTTCTTATATTAATTATAACAAGCTCTGGTGCTAAGGAGTTCTTCTCCCCCCTCCCCACCTGAAAAGAAATCTGATCCAAATGCAAAACACAAGCAG
>QLTV01003298.1:805748-828261 GCA_003457575.1 Thermophis baileyi | reverse complement strand
CTTTTTTTTTTACTATCGGTTCTGACCAATCTACGCTTGATTCAGAACATGGCTTGATGGGCATGGCAGGGGAAGGATACTGCAAAATCCCCATTCCCTCCCCACTCCTGGGGGAAGGATATTGCAAAAATCTCCATTCCCACCCCACTCTGGGGCCAGCCAGAGGTGGTATTTGCCGGTTCTCCGAACTACTCAAAATTTCCACTACCGGTTCTCCGAACTACTCAAACTTTCCGCTACCGGTTCTCCAGAACCTGTCAGAACCTGCTGGATTTTACCCCTGCTCTAAGCCACAGGCTCTCCTCCCTTTGTCGGCTATACCAGGGGGAAGCTTTTTTGTCAGGGCAACCTGGTCTACCCAATTATGGGACGGAGCATACTGCTTCCGTTCCATAATTGGGTAGACCAGGTTGCCCTGACAAAAAACACTTGTCAGTGTTTTAGTATCATTTATTTTGGTTTTAATTATGCTTGTGTCTATGTGTATTCATTGCTTTTATTGTTGTTAATACTAGGTACGTGAAGTTGCCTACAAAGTTTTTCTATACCCGAATGGACAGCAACTGCAATGCTTAGATGAACTGCTTGCCAGTAGAAATACTCTGGCCCAGTTAGTTGGCTATGATACATTTGCTCATCGAGCTCTTCAAGGAACGATGGCCCAAACCCCAGGTAAATGCATCTTTTGCACTGAAAGAGAAGGAAGAGGTGAGAGCCAGTGCTGGCTAGGCAAACTACTGCATGGAATTAGGACCAGCTTTTTACTAGAAATATAATGATTACATTTTGTCATCATCTAAAAGTTTGAGGGTTTTTATTTTTTTAAAAAAATAACTTTTTGCTAGAGTAGATTGCCACCTCGGCATACTACGATCAACGCTGTAAGTTAATTTGATCTTTACAGAAACAAAGCCCAAATAACCAAGTGTCAATAACATCATTAAATGGAAGCACTTTTATTGTTTTATACTTTGTTGTTATTAATATTTTTGCACTGATTATTGATACATATTAAATTTGCTGGTTATGTGTGTATAGGTTCAGGGCATAGTTTAGTTTAAAGCTGAAGTTTCCGTGTTTTGGTTTAAATACTGTACTAATACAGGTAGTCCACGTTTAGCAACCACAATTGGCACTGGCATCTCTATCCCTAAGCAAAACAGATGCTAACTCCACCTCCTTACTTTCCAGCTCAAAACTGACAAGATTAAACAGTTTCACATTTTTGTTTTTTGTTTGCTTTCTAACTGCTCTTTCACCCTTTGGAATGCTCATCCTGAAGCTGGGATAATTAAGGAATTAATGTTTATATATTACATTCATTGGAGAGAAAGGGATTACAAGAGAGTAATCAGACACACAAGGGAAAGACATATCAAAAGTAGTTTACTGAGACCAGCAGTCGTGAGCACACACTGCACAAACAATGGAGTTCTCCCCCCCCCTTTTCACAAAATGGTCTGTTTTGTGTAACATGCTAGCAACTGCCAGCACATTGCTTTTGTTGCATATTATCTATAGTGTGCCTGCTTCTCTCTTGTAATTCTTTCCTCTCCAAACTTTCTGCAAGGGGCAATCAAAAGAAAAACAACATGTCAAGCAGAGGACATAAACTGACTGTAAATGACTATCATGTGACAGGGTTGACACCTTTTCGCCTAGAAGTCAGGGTTTAAGTTTCCTGTTTCATGGAAAAACCCTCTTCCCTTCAGTCATGTCTGATGCTAGGCTAAAAGGCAACAGTACCCTTGTAACTTCAAACAATAGCTGAGTAAGGTAGTTGGCAAGCAACAACTACCATAACCAGGTTTTCATCTTATATGCAGTGTTAAACATCACTATTTATTAAATTGTGCCCATTTTATTTGTCCATCTCCAGAGGCTCAAAATAACCTTTATCTTCAGAGATTTGGATTTATATACCAATATATTTTCAGTTTTAGTATTGTTTATAGCAATTTTGGTACTGAAATACTGATTACTAATATATTCTGCCTTTTTCAGTATGATTTTAATTCGGTTTTTAATTATAGGCAGTTTAGTAAATATGTTTATTTTATATAAAGTCTAAAGTGTTGTTATTTCTTAAAAGTTTCTTATATTTCTTTTTTTTAGAGACAGTAATGCAGTTTCTGACAAAGCTTTCAGATAAATTATCCAGCCGGTGAGTCTTTTTTTCAAATTTAATTTTATTAATTAAGTAAGCAATTTCATCTTGTAACAAGGCAAAAATCCTTTTATAATTTTATACTAATAGGACTTAAAATAAGTTTCTTATTAGTTTCTTTTTCAAATCTTGATTAAAATAAACTGTTTTAAAAGCTGTTAAATATAAACGCTTATAGAGCCAGCTTGGTGTAATATTAATATATCAGCTAGAAATTAGGAGACCTGAGTTCTAGTCCTGCCTTAGGCACAAAGCCAGCTAGATGATCTTGAGCCACTCAGGCTCTGTCCTAAGACAATGATAAGTCATTTCTGAAATCTTAATTATTTTTTAATAATGGGAAGAAGGAAAGATTCCCATATAATTTCTTAGTATTATATGTTACTGGAACAGTCCTAAGAAATGAAGAAATTGCATTTCTCTCTCTGATAACATTTTATTCTGTTTTTGCTTGAGTTATATTTATCTTTATACAAATTAATTAAAATTATTTAAAGAAAAGTTAATTATAAAATTGTTTTGTAGCACTCAAAAGGATTTTGAAATGATGGAAGATATGAAAATGAAACTATATCCTTTCAAATCAGTAAGTAATCCATTTCCCCTCTTATAACTAATCTAAGTTGAACCTTAATTTGAAAAATGTTTTCAATAATTCCAACAATAAATTGACTTGATGTAACTTTCCTTTTTCTTTTGTATTCATGTCATTTCAACATTTGGTTTCAGAATTAATATTTTAAAGAAATAACATGCTGAAAGATAGATACTACTTTCAACATAACAAATAAAAATTTAAGATAGAAAATATAATATGGTATCTTAAGTTAAACCTGTTCAGGGTTGATATAAGACTCAGAAGAATGAGGTCAGACTTGAAAAATTATACCTATTTCATAAAGTTAACTGGATCATTAACTTTTTTTGTTTCTGCCTTTGTTTCTGTTTTTGTATATTTTTAATACTTTAATTATGCAGACTTAATTAAATAGCGCCTGTATTAAAAAAAGTAGGGTTAAAGCTTTCAGAAACACTACCCTATGTAAAGTATATTATAATATCGTAATAAGTTAACAACCGATGTGATACCTGCTAAAATACTTTTGAAAATTAGTATTTCAAAATTTGGTTTCTTTCATTTTCAGAAATTAATGCCTTGGGATCACCCATACCTTAGTGGTGTCTTGCGTGCTGAGAGGTGAGCATTGGACTCTTCTGTTAACCTCTCTAGTTTTTTAGTTATTATTAAGAGTTGTTAGGCATGAAAGATTAGGTTCACTTTCTGTTAACTCCTTTTTTGGGTTCTTCCTGCCCAAATAAGATATTTTTCCACGTCAATACTTTAAATTGGAATTTAAAACCAAAAAGCAGAGAAATCTTCCAATAATCACTTTAGTCATCTTCAGAGTCAGTTCAGAGGATCCTATAATTGCAGTGAATTATTTTGGAAGGGCAACGAAACAGGTCAATCTTATTATCGGATACAGCAAAATCTTTTCAGCCTAGCTCTATGAATACGGCAGTAGCATTTTCAGATATTTCAACACTAGGGGGAGTTCTTGCCTAAATTTCACTTTTTTTCACAACTGTAAAATTTTATTTTGGATGAGCAGTCTTTTAGATTTACTATCAGGTACTAGTAGTGTAATTTGCATTCTACTCATAATTGTATTTTTTAATAATGGTCTGTGATACCATTGCTTTTACTCTCTATAATTAAAATCCACTCAATATATATTTTTGAAGAGCCATGAAACGGGGTTCTTCAGAGAGGCATTTTGAGGTATCTGAAGGATTTTGCTGCCCAGATGGTGACACATTAGGGACTTTTTGTTGTTTCAGCTTATACAATTAATTTTATGTATTTTAATAAATGTACTGTAATTGTAAACTGCTTTGGATTTTCAGAGTAGCATATAAGCTGAAGTAATGTAATTGAATTAATAAATGACTTAAAAAAAACAAAGCTCTTGGGAAAAATAAGTTTGCTTTGCTGCATATATTTAAAAAATTGCTAGACCGTTTCTAAGTAAAGATGTGTATTTTCTTGTACCAGAAACAGGCAATGTGAGGCTTTAGAATTTGAATCCCAGAAACAATGAAAACTCCTTAAGACAGATTCAACAGTAGTTTCAACTGAGAAACTAAGAATCCTAGTCCAAGCTAAAGAAAAAATGCTAGGGAATTCCTGGAAGTTTGGCATTCAGACAGATCAGCCATCCATAGACACGTAGAGATAAACCACATTTACACACCATTCAAAATACACTAAAAAAGTTAAGAAGAAAATAGAAAGACCAGAACACATCCTGTCCAGCAGCCAACATCCAGATAAGTGGGGATTAATAGCAGACAAATAAACAAGCAGGAAACAATATCCTTATCAAGGAACTACAAGGAGAAAACCACACACCTTACCAACACTGGCAGGGCAAGCTATTGTATAAAAACAGGGAGCAAACCCAACACTCACTAGCACTCATGATGTTACCTATTTGGGTAATTAAATGTTTGCAGGCAAACAACCAAGCCCAGAGAACACCAAGGACTCAGTTCAACCCTGAGCTACATATATTCTTTTTTAATGGATGTTAGAGTGTAATTTATTAGCACAGGACTTAGTTTTAGTTAAACAAGCTCAGGCGTCTGCTATAAGACTCCAATCCTATATATAGATATTTGGCAATAAGTCCTACAGGACATATTAAGACGTAGTTATGAATCAATTAGGATTGGTCTGTGCATGGACTAGCTAATTTCCAGTCTTGATTGAAAAAGTGCTTGAGGATACAATTCACCAGCTTTTGATAGACTATATTTCTTATAAGGCTGTAATTGTATGTTTAGGAATAAATCCCATGAAGCTGAGTAGGGTTTCCTATGTTTGCTTATTTACACCGTGTGCACAAGTGAGTATTTTGACCATATCATCATTGTCATGCATATTTTCCACCTGCAAGCTGTATAAACTTGAATGCTTAGTGGATATAAGCATATCAGGTGATGTGTATTTGTGTAATGAGAGAGGGTGTGGCCTAAGGAGATCAACACCCTATATCAAGGTGTGCATAATTTTTAGGCAGCTTCTTTTCCTCAGGCAAAATGGGCTAAAAAAGAGATTTAACTGACTCTGAAAAGTCAAAAATAGTAAGTCTTTCAGGGGGATGCAGCACTCTTGAAATTTCTAAGATATTGGGGTGTGATCACAGAACCATAAAACGTTTTGTTGCAAATAGTCAACAGGGTCGCAAGAAACATGTTGAGAAAAAAAGACGCACCTTAACTGCCAAAGATTTGAGAAGAATCAAACGTGAAGCTACCAGGAACCCATTATCCTCCAGTGCTGTCATATTTCAGATCTGCAACCTATCTGGAGTATTGATAAAAAAAGATGCACCTTAAATGCCAAAGATTTGAGAAGAATCAAATGTGAAGCTACCAAGAACCCATTATCCTCCAGTGCTGTCATATTTCAGAACTGCAACCTATCTGGAGTGCCCAGAAGTACAAGGTGTTCAGTGCTCAGAGACATGGCCAAGGTAAGGAAGGCTGAAATCTGATCACCACTGAACAAGACATATAAGTTGAAATAGCAAGACTGGGCCAAGAAATATCTGAAGACAGATTTTTCAAAGGTTTTATGGACTGATGAGATGAGAGTGACTCTTGATGGACCAGATGGATGGACCTGTGGCTGGATCAGTAATGGGCACAGAGCTCCACTTCGACTTAGATGCCAGCAAATTGGAGGTGATGTACTGGTAAGGGCTGGTATTATTGAAGATGAACTAGTTGGACCTTTTTGGGTTGAAGATGGACTCAAAATCAACTCCCAAACCTACTGCCAGTTTTTACAAGACACTTTCTTCAAGCAATGGTACAGGAAAAAGTCTGCATCTTTCAAGAAGACCATGATTTTTATGCGGGACAATGCTCCATCGCATGCATTGAAATACTCCACTGCACGGCTAGCCAGTAAAGACCTTAAAGATGAACGAATAATGACATGCCCCCCCCTTCTTCAACTGACCCTCACCCTATTGAGAACTTGTGGGCTCTTATTAAACAGGAGATTTATGGTGAAGGAAAACAATACACCTCTCTGAACAGTGTCTGGGACGCTGTGGTTGCTGCTGCACAAAAAGTTGATAGTCAACAGATCAAGAAACTGACAGACTCCATGAATGGAAGGCTTATGACTGTTATTGAAAAGAAGGGGGGCTATATTGGTCACTGATTGTTATTTTGAACTGTCAGAAATGTTTATTTGTAAATTTTGAGTTGTTTGTTTATTATTCTCACTTTAACAGATGGAAATAAATGAGTGAGATGGGAAAATTTTCATTTTTCATTTAGTTGCATAATAATTCTGCACACTAATAGTTGCCCAATAATTGTGCACACATAGATATTCTCCTAAGAAAGCCATAACCTCACTTTTACTTTCTTAAATATTCAGGTTTGAGGTTTATTAACATTTTGGATTGACCGAGAGCACAGTAGTTGTTCAATAATAAAATTAATCCTCCAAAATACAGCTTGCCTAATAATTGTGCACACAGTGTAGAAGTCTCAAACATCAAATTAAACTTAGTTGGTTGAAGGCACGCTGCAGGTCTAGGTGATCAATTTTGGGTGGTCTGTATTATTTTAACTGTTAAAATGGCAGCTAAGTATGCATTTCTCTGAATTTTGAAAAAATACATTCAGATTTTGTTTATAAATGAGGAAAAATGCATGTACACATATACACACATATGGATGCTACACAGTAAATATTGTAGGTTAAAGATCTTAGACATTGATTATCTCTTAAGACTGTTTAAGGGTGCAGTCTGAAGAGAGAGAGAGAGAGTTGATGAAATGGATATACAGTATATAATACACTGTAGATTTTGGACTGTGGAAAAGATTGCTTCAAAATGTGTCTTAACCACGGGTGATGGTTAAGACACCCGTGTGTGATTAGCCATGGGTGATTGTGAGTTAAATCTAATATCTTAGGCTAAGATGAGGCAATTTTGTTGTCAAAACTGACTGTGTGATCAGGACCTCTAGAGAAAGTATGTTGAGGAATCTCCCATCCTCAAGAGTGTGGGCAAAATTGAAAGTATCTCTCTGTGTATCTCTTTGTGGTAAATCCCCACTCAGTGGAACACACCCTTTACCTAAAGGTTTATTATTTTATTGACAACACAATACGGAAATTTTGTCTTGCAAACTGTGGTTGATGAACGCCACATGAAATCTCAGCTGAATAATTTGTAATAGATATTTTGAACGTAATAATTTTCATAATTATTACGGCTATCAAAAACCCATTCCGTGAAGTTGATGGCAGTCATACACAACATATTTTCCCCAAATGTTCAGTCTAATTGAGAGTAATTTTATATGTCTGTATTTTGTTTAAACCACTGAAAGCATACAGGCTTTGATACGATTGTTTATCATGGCCCACTGAAATTATTGCCCTTTAGTAGCACAGTCTTTAATGTTTGAATCGTGCTGTTTGTGAAGAATAATGAACAAACTTTACTTACCTCATTGGACCAGTTGACCTGATTTCTTGCCTATAAAAATGTTATTGAGCCAAACTGAAATCCTTGGATTCTTTCCCCTTCACAAACCTCCACTGGTCCTGCAAACTGTTCCTTTTAATGTGAATCAGGATTTCAGTTCAAATAAATCAATGTTCTCTTTAATTTATCAGCTTTATTGTTATGTATGTTGGGATATCACACAATAAAAAGCTTTCTATTCAGTTGTTTATGTGATACAGTATATTAGTCTAATGTTACTTCTGATGTAAATTGCAAAATCTGCTCTAAAAAGCAAACAATATATTACAATACAATACAATACAATACATTACAATATAATACAATACACCTACAATATAATACAATACACCTACATGATCAACAATAATTACATTACATTATATTAGGAAGCTGGCATGCTGTAGAAAGGCAGGAATGTCACTTTGATTCTCAAAATGCTTCCAGGCTTCAGATGGATCTCCAAAGCTTAATGGATTGCTGTAGCCCATAGTTCTTTTGTACGGCCTGCAAGCCCAGAAAGATAAAAGATAAGCAGGAACATTAGAGAGAAGGTGGAAAAGAACACTCTGCTTAGCATTTTGAGAATAGTTAAGGCTCCCAGGAAGCATTTGCAAAACCACCCACATGTATTTGATTAATTTAACTATGCCTTTTGTTTTGATAACAGGGATTATACATTTTTCTTATGAACTGATTTATTAGCCATCTGGAATTATGCAAGTAACATGGGCTGCCTCATAAATTTCTAAAAAAAATTTTAACTTTAACTTTTAAGTTTTATTTGCATTTCTATGCTGCCCAACTCCCTAGGGACTCTGGGCGGCTTACAGCAAATATAAAAACTTATTAAAATATAAAAAGCTTATTAAAAAGATACATAATAAAAACATTTAAAAAACAATTAAAAACACATACACACCTTTTCATGGCAGGATCTCGCCAAATTGCAGAAGCGAGATCAACGGCCCCAAGCCTGCCGGAACAGCCAGGTCTTTACGCTTTCCGGAAGGCCAACTGGGTGGGGGTAGTCCAGATCTCAGGAGGTAACTGGTTCCAGAGGGCCAGAGCAGCCACAGAGAAGGCCCTCCCCCGCGGGCCCGCCAGCCGGCACTGTTTAGCTGACGGGACCTGGAGCAGCCCAACCCTGTGGGATCTTACCGGTCGCTGGGAGCTATGTGGCAGAAGGCGGTCTCGAAGATAACCTGGCACTGAGCCATGTAGGGCTTTAAAGGTAATAACCAACACCTTGAATTGAAGGCTTTTGATTGTATCTTTTAAATGGACTTTATGTGTCTAGTGATAAATGATATGTCTGAATGCCAAACGTTCAGGAATTCCATACCATTTTTGGATTTGGCTTGATCTAAAATATTATCAGATTGCCAATTGAAACTGGTTGAATCTGTCCAAATTTTGTGAAATTAAAAAGTTTTCATCATACATTCTGACTGCCAGTTGGTCTTTGTAGATGCATTTTGCCAGTCTTCTAGCTGTCTTTTGTAGACGTTACTATGTCCTTACATTGTTTACTATATTCTCAACACTGATAGTTTCCTACCATCAAGTCGTCTTACTTCATATGGCACAATCAATATATTGACAACCAAATATATTGTAGACTCTACTAATATTTTGGAATGTGCTTATTAGGTTTTGTGTAACTATTCTGATTTGACATCATGCCTAAAACAAGATGTTTTGAGTCCATCATCCAGCTGTTCTCTCCTCACTTCTCACATCCAGTAGTAACGTCCAGCATGATGTCAATAGGCTGTTGACTTTCATTCATTGTATGAATATTAATTGATGTGAGTCAAATAAGCATAGAGAACAGTGGAAATACAACTATCTAAAATGTTTTTTTCATACAAAATTTACATTTGGGGCAGAAGCCTAGCAATTTTCATAAAATTCCAGTCTTGCTAGCAAATACATATATACATGTATCAATGTATATGAAATAGCAGTTTATTTTATTTTTATTTCATTTATTTGTATCCTGCCTTTATTGACAATGAACATATCCAATACACCTTCCACCTCCTATTTTACCCGCAACAAGAACCCTGTGAGGTGGGTTGAACTGAGAGAGAGTGACTGACCTAAAGTCACCTAGTTGGTGATGTATTTAAGTGGGACAGCCTCATGTTCTTTTGTAACACATGGTTCTTTTTGGATGTTTTAGGTATAATATTGAACCAAGTCTATATTGTCCCTTTTTCTCTCTTGGGGCATGTATGGATGGACTGAACATTTTGTTCAATAAGCTTCTAGGAATCTCTCTCTATGCTGAACAGCCTGAGAAGGGAGAAGTGTGGTGCGAGGATGTTCGTAAACTGGTAAGAGATTTAATTTCTAAATGTCTCGAAGTTAAGAGACAAAAACATCTAGTAAGTAGGAATAACAATAATAATCTTTCTCCCCTATCTATTTAAAGCTTTGATTACACTACTTGAGTTCAATCTACGCTAAGTTAGTTCAGCTTTAATCTTGCTGAAATTCTGTTTCATCAATCATAATTTATTTGATTTAAGTAGGACTTGGAGAAATTATGGAAATTAAACTCAGTGTTAAATCTGTGATTGAGGAAAAAAACACCGGTCAGATTTACTAGGTTTATATGCATTTGTAGACTTTAGGCTCTAGCAATCACGGAGATGGTTTCTGAGAGCAGCTAGGACTCCCATTAAGAGCTCATATGACAAAACTAATTCAGACTGATTCTGTCTTCAACCTGCCTCCATTATTAGACGAAAATCAAATGTGGAATGCAGTTAAGCAGTTTTTATATTTAGTTTTTGGTATGAAATTATCAGCACTTAACATGTGGCAAATTTTTCAACTTTCACGTTTTATTTTTAGGCAGTTGTCCATGAACAAGAAGGATTATTGGGATATATTTACTGTGACTTTTTTCAAAGGTCAGACAAGCCTCATCAGGTAACTCTCTAACATCAACGATCACTTTGACTTCATCTTATCCCCACCCTCCAAAAATTAATACATGGTAAAATATAAAACGTATTTGATTATTCAGAGCAAATCAAGGATATGCCACTTAAATTAAAATACATTTGGTTAAAAAAAACTGAGTTAAATAAAATCCAAGGTGGTTTTTTTTTGTATTTTTGCAATAATAACATGTTTAAGAATACAAAAATAGTGCAGATGATTGAGAATCAGAATACACTACCTACCTTTTTTGATGTCTCCTGCAGGTGTGGGTTCTTCTTTTCTTCGCTGCCGGTTTGCTCAGTGCTGCGCCGCACGTGCGTTTTGCGCATGCTTTGCACATGCGCAGTGCGCTTTGTGCATGCACAGTACTTTGCGCGTGCACAGTGCTTAAAAAAAATTGCGCATGCGCATGCGCAGAAGCAAAAAACAAGACGGCGACGCCTATGGCGACGCCGAAAGAACCGGTTCGGGGGCGTGGCAGGCCTGGGTCGCTGCCGGTTCTAGCGACCCAGGCCGCCAAGTTACTACCGGTTCTATAGAACCTGTCCAAACCAGGAGGAACCCACCTCTGGTCTCCTGCATTAGAAGTAGGTACTTTCAAATTCCTTCTGTGCCACCACAGACATCCAGAACTGCCAGGGTGACCAGCTCCTGAATTACGGCCTGAAAAGATGATGACTTTCAGTGACCATTGTTTTGGAAACAACTTAATAAAACATTTAACATAGCCTTAAATGAGGGAATGACAAAACCCATCACTTTGGACTTTTGGGGAAAGAATGTTTTAATGTTTAGTTATTTTGAGATATAATGTCACACAATTAAAAGTCCTTTCTTCATTTTAGTGCATACAGAATATTTTGGCCACTGGCTATGTTCTCTTCAGGCAGTGGCCCCCAACCAGGGATCGATTCCACGGAGAGAGGTTTTTCCGCGGACTGGAGGGGACGTGGTTTCGTGTGCTGCCTGCATCCCGCAGATGGGGCTTCGCTTGTTTGCGCAGCTCAGTTTCTGGCATGCCGTGGACCAGTGCCGGTCCACGGACCAGGAGTTGGGGACCCCTGTCTTCGGGTCTATGACGATTCATTTTAGAATAATGCTATAATTATAAAGAGTTTGTAGTGGTATTACTTTAAGATGGCAAAATATTGAATATTTCTGATAGAGAGTGGTTATGTGAGTGTGTATGTTTGTGTGTTTTTTTAATATAGGATTGTCATTTTACAATCCGTGGAGGCAGACTGCAAGAAAATGGAGAATATCAGCTTCCTGTCGTTGTCGTTATGCTAAGTTTACCTCAATCCAGTAATGGTTCACCAATGTTGCTCACTCCTGGAATGATGGAGAATCTCTTCCATGAAATGGGACATGCTATGCATTCTATGCTGGGAAGAACACGTTATCAACACGTCACGGGTAAGCAATCAATATTAAAATCCCAAGTATTTTATGATGTGTACACTACATATTGGTTCTTGTTGCATATAAAAGATAATTTCCTTGTTTAATACTGGCTTCTAATATGTTTAACACGATCTTCTGTATTGGATACAAACTGATTCCTAGCAGTATAAATATTCTAGTCTGAATAAGACACAAACTTAGTCACTGTGTTTCGTAACAAAACAACTGCATCCACTGAAAACTTTTAAAACTTCTAAAAATAGGTTTAGTAGCAGAGAGGTGTCAAAATGAATTAATAGCAATAGCTATAGCACTTAGACTTATATACCGCTTCATAGTGCTTTACAGCGCACTCTAAGCGGTTTACAGAGTCAGCATATTGCCCCCAACAATATGGGCCCTCATTTTACTGACCTCGGAAGGAGGTAAGTCTGAGTCAACCTTGAGCCTGTCAGGATCAAGCTCCTGGCAGTGGGCAGAGTTAGCTTGCAATACTGCATTCTAATCACTTCACCACCACGGGTCAACTGACATACAGTCTTACTTATTAAATAAATCCAGGTAGGTTCATAAATCCTGGTTTCTGGCAAGCTGCGGACTGTTGCTGGTCCACAGTCCGTGGGTTGGGGGATCCTTGTTCTAGTCCAACCCCCTGCTCAAGCAGGAGACCCTATACTATTTCAGACAAATAGCTGTCCACTCTCCTGTTTAAAACCACCAGTGTTGGAGAGAGTCACAGACATATATATATATTTGTTTCTTTTGTTAATTCATGCCTTAGCTTTTACTTTCCTACACACAGACATATATATATATTTGTTTCTTTTGTTAATTCATGCCTTAGCTTTTACTTTCCTACACATGAATCTCAGTCTTCCATATCACATGCTTTCTCCGTATGGTGTCATAGATACTGAACTTTGCCAGACATCCTACCATTAGTCTTTCACATAATACTTTTTAATAAGATGGATAAGGTTTAAACTAGATTACCAGCTGTAATCGTATTTCTGATAACAGTAAGAACAGTACTGAACACTTCAGACACATTTTGGCCAATATGGCGCCCTTTCCAGTGCAAGGCAGCATCTTTAACCTAAAGTTTATCTTAGAAGTCCCATGTCACACTAACAAAGAATTACAGTTCACAGTGTATTGACACATACTGTACTCAGGATGCTTAGAATCAAATCTATATGCCCTATAGACCACCAGCAACAGGGGTTCTCTTAGCCAAGATGGAAATAACATCTCGAAGTTATAATGCTGTGTCTTTCGAGTCTCCCTCTCCAAAAACCAACTCTGCCCTTTTCTGAAGAAGTTTTGGATACAATTTTTGAAAAATAACACTGATACTATATTTGTTGCTCCAGAAACTGACACTCTGAAAAGATTTGAAGCACATAGGCAATTATAATATTTATTTATTTATTTATTTGATAGATTTCTATGCCGCCCAACTCCCGAGGGACTCTGGGCGGCTTACAGCAAAAAGAGAAAAAAAATTATTA
This sequence comes from Thermophis baileyi, assembly GCA_003457575.1. NCBI lineage: Eukaryota > Metazoa > Chordata > Lepidosauria > Squamata > Dipsadidae > Thermophis > Thermophis baileyi. The sequence continues at coordinate 814,660 of QLTV01003298.1, read as the reverse complement.
AAATATAAAACACGTATTAAAAAATACATTATATAAAAAACAATTTAAAAACGTCAACAACAATTAAAAAACCCATACACACCTTTTTTTGGCCAGATCTCGCCAGATTTTAATAGCGAGATCAACGGCCCCAAGCCTGCCGGAACAGCCAGGTCTTCACCGCTTTCTGGAAGGCCAACAGGGTGGGGGTAGTCCGGATTTCAGGAGGTAACTGGTTCCAGAGGGCCGGGGCAGCCACCAAGAAGGCCCTCCCCCGTGGGCCCGCCAGCCGGTACTGTTTAGCCGATGGGACCTGGAGGAGACCAACCCTGTGGGATCTTACCGGTCACTGGGAGCTATGTGGTAGAAGACGGTCTCGAAGATAACCTGGCCCTGAGCCATGTAGGGCTTTAAAGGTAATAACCAACACCTTGAATTGTGCCTGGAGACCAATAGGGAGCCAGTGCAGCTCACGAAGAATTGATTAATGTGGGTGTACATAGGTGCACCCACAACAGCAGGTGCAGCTGCATTCTGGACAAGGAAAAAATTGATTTGAGGAACGACGTTTTTAATAGAAAGAAATTATTTCATCATCAGATGTCTTGAAATAGTCGAAAAGAAGCAGCAAACCAAAAAACCTGTTTTTTGAATGATTGACATCTTAAACAATAACAGAAACAATACTTACGTTAGATATGTGATCTCATTAGACAGATGGGGATGATAATATTTGCAGACAGGATTAAATTCTCAGGCATAGTTTGATATTTTAAGTAAGCACAGAGTTAAGGCAATTAGACATTTGATGTTTAAAGTGAGACCAGATTTGCTGCAGCCTGGCTTAAGTTTATAAAAGGGGGTGATTCACAGCTTCATAAGGTGCCTCACCCCGTTGTTCAAATATTTTGTTTTACTTTGTGATTTGCTGAAAATTTGTAGGAGTACTGTATAAATGTAGCTTTCCTGCCAATGAGCAGAGTGATACTATAAAATGAAATATTTACATGACAATGAGTTATTACAGCTTTATCATGAGTGCAAAATGGAAAATTGAGAAAAGTTTTGAGAGAGACAGAAAAAAAATAATAGAAATGTTTTAGCTTCCCATGTATTTTTTATTATATATATTTTTGTAATTTTTTATATCCTCTTCTATAGGTACAAGGTGTTCTACTGACTTTGCTGAAGTTCCTTCTATCTTAATGGAATACTTTGCAAATGATTACCGAGTGGTGAACCAATTTGCAAGACATTATAAAACGGGTCAGGTAGGAAAACATTTTTTTCCTAAATTAGTCCAATTACATAATAAGTGAAAAAGTATTTTTTATTCTCTCCACCTCTCCCATTAACCATTATACAAACAGAAGTGTAGTTGTTGAGTCTGTCTTTTAAAAACGGACTTACAAATCAATACTATCTTACCTTTTTATGTATTATAGGATTTTTCAAAGCATTATATAGGCTAGGGATGGTGAAGGCTGTTTCAAAATACTCAGTATTTTTATAGCAGATTTTCCTTATTTATCGGGATCAAACATACAGTTAGTACTTGACTTACAATGGCAGTTGAAACAGAATTTCTGTCACTAAACCATATGGTCATAAAGCAGGACTGCCATCACTTAATGACAGCAAGTCTCTGCAGTTCTGATTGCTTTTCCATGGTGGTTATGTGAGGTAACTTCTTGCTGACTTCCCACAACCAAAGCCAATGAGGAAGCTGGCAGGAAGTTGCAAGTTACAGGCTAACAGGCAGGTAAGTATTTACTGCCAGTTGAGAGAGGAAGGGAGGGTATTTGTGAGAGGTGCAGCATGGGTTAGAGAGGGTGCAAAGGGGTACACGAGGTGTGTAAGGGTCAGAGAAGGTGCATGAGGATGCAAGGGGTATGTGAGTTGCTGGTGTGGAACAGCACAGAGGGACTGAAGGAGGTTATGCGGGTGGGGAAAACACCCCAGCAATCTGTGACCTTCCCCCCGCTGGCTTCTCCATTGACTTTCTACAGAAGTCAGCAGGGAAGATTGCAAATGGCCACCACATGATTGTGAGATTGCTGTAACTGGATGTAAGTGTAAATCAGTTGCCAAGTGCCCAGAACATAACCACTGCTCATTATCACATTCATTCAGCGCCGTTGTAACGTTGAATAGATTGTAGGTCAGGGACTTTTTCTATAAAATTCAGTTGAAAAATTAGATTGGAATGACTGTTCTTCAGGATGTTTCAGTTGATCTGCTTGTGTACGTGAATGTGCAGCACTTTGGATATATAGCAGAAAAGGTGTTCCAGAAGGGATGTGGGGGCATGCGCGCCACAACTATTGGCATCATTTTAAAGAAGCTGCATATTTTCCCAAGAATGTGTTTGAAGTAAGGAAGTGCTGACAGCATATGTCAAGATGCTTCAGAGTCCGTATGGGCAGGCTGCCAGTGTCTCCATATCTCCCAATACATATTTTCCTTGGATTGCAGAGCTACAATGCAAATCCATAAAAAGGCACAGCTTCTCTAAGGAAGTATAACATCAGTGCCCATGCTCTTCAAAGCCCCCTTTTCTACCTTGGAGCAGAAATGATCCACAAAAGTCTCTTGAGTCCATGCAGTTTTATTTCCAACAGTTTTTGGAAATGTTTTGCTTATACAATATTGCTTATCAAATTAAAAATATTCCAGAACCTAAGCATTTCACATCAACTTCCCATAGATATTTTCTGTTGCAAAGGAAATTGTAACTTTTTAATCACTTTCTGGAATTATAAAATTGAGTGGTGAGTTGAAAGAAAAATGCATCCAGGAATTATTTGTACAGAGTAATGGTAAACATGCTTTCTTTGAAGTGGGTCCATAGATTCTGTTTGCAGCCTTATTGTTTACTACATGCCATCTCTTTATTTTTTTCAAATGCCTTAATTTGTTTCTTTGTTTAGAATTTGTTTCTTTTTAATTCACAAATTTGGAGCCAAGCATATTAGAACTCATTTCTTACGTATTCCAAAGTCTGATCTGTAGTGGAAACTGATTGGCATAAACTTGCTGTGCACCAGGAAGCAATTGAGTCAACTTTAATTTTGACTTGATGAATAGACAGGATGACAGGATTAGGATTCATGCCTGAAACTGCTTTTTTGTTGTAATGATTTTAAATATGTGCCTCTTGTGTATATTTTTAAAAAATGAAATTATTTTAAAAATAATGATTGTTTGAATGTTTTATCCTTTGCATTTTTAAATATAAATATGCGTAATCAGAGTCTGAGAGTAAACCTGTTGTTTGTTATGATAATGTGGCTTGCTTACAGTCTATCTTGTTTTAGGAAAATCTTGTTTTCAATCTCTTAGAAGTGGAGCCAAAAACATGCTTGCTTTCTTCTTCATTAGTTATGCTCACTGAAAAGTGTTGCATTGATTTAGTGCTCCTAATTATGTCAGTTTTACAAAAATTTATGCAAAAGCTTTTCATCAAAGATTCTTGGTTGCAGAACAAAAAAAGTAGATCTAAGAAGTGAAGTTTCCTTAAACAAAGAATTATGTGAAAACTTCCAGTAAATAGTGCTTTTTTAAACAGCTTTTACTTCTCAATAAAAGTCTAGTCTGTGTATCTTATTCTACATAAGACTTGCCCTTGCTAAATCAAACTGAGGAAATTCCAAGGGCAGCTTTCTTTTCTCACTAATGATTTGTCATATTTCTCACCAAGTTCTGCGTGGTGAGGACCTTTCAAGTTATTCTGCCCTAAAGCTTTTCAGAAACAGTATGAATTTCTGTAATGTGTTCAAAATTATCTAGTCATCTATGACAATAGCTATCAACGCAACCCACACCTCTTGTAAATTCACTGATAATTATATATTAGGTATTCTACTTCCTTTGGGCTATTCTCAATTTTATAGCCTGTACATACCTATACAGTATAAACTATACACTGCTTAGTAAACTATATCCCACTGAGTTCATCAATATGTGTATGTGACTGTTGATTTCCACTATCTTCTTTACTCTTTCTCTGGTTTTTGTTTCAGCTAGTCTCTTATATCACCTAACAGTGAACGGCAGGATTTTGATACTTCTACTTTTTCCATCCATTTCTTTCTTTACATCTATTTCCAATCCGTCATTGTTCTATCCTTTCCTCTTGAAGTTTCTGTATGTCCTAAATATAAATAGACTCTTCTGAAGGAGGGCTGCTCCTATAAATTTCATTTTTAAAGCATGTTCTGTACATTCAAATATCTCGACCATGTGATAAATAGAATAAAAGAATTATGGACTTGGTAAAGGACCATAAGGATCATCTAGACCAGGGGTCTCCAACCTTGGCAACTTTAAGACTTGTGGACTTCAAGTCCCAGAATTCCTCAGCCAGCAAAGCTGGCTGAGGAATTCTGGGAATTGAAGTTCACAAGTCTTAAAATTGCCAAGGTTGGAGACCCCTGATCTAGACCAAACGCCTGCAATGTACAGGCATACAGGTTAAATCATCTTTTAGTGGTGGCCATGCAGGCCCTTAAAAAGGTGCAGAGATGGAGAAGCCATAATCTGTAAGTAGACTGTTCCCCTATTACACATATTCTATCATTAGGAGTTCTTTCTCTACATATAAATGAAATGTAGGTAATTGCAACTTATGCCCATTATATTTGGTCCTAATTTTTGTGACTGTGAGAAATAGCTCTCGACCATCTTCCGTATAGTACCCATTTATTAGCTGAACACTGATACTATATCTCCGTTTAGCCTTCTTGCTTCAAATTAAATATCCCAAGTTCCATCAGCCTGTCCCCATAGCTCATGTCCTCAAGTTCTGTATCATTTTCATCACCATCTTCTGAATCTATTAAAATCCTTCTGGAAATGTAGTGCTCGAAATTGCACACAGTACTCCAGATGTAGGCTTACCTTCCTCTGGTTTGTCACTGGCTCTATAAATAAAAGCCGCATTGCCTCTCGTAATCTAAATTCATGATTAGCATTTAGTATCTACTGGATTGTTTCTGTGATAGGCAGGCTGACATTTTGAAAGAGCCATAAATCATTAACGTGATAACTTTTTCTATTCATTTTCAGCAAGCATTTAGAAATGCTTGCCTTAATTATAACTGGACAACCCATGACTTATTGGGTCATCGTTTCGGTTAGGTCATTGTTTCAGAGATATTTACTTATCTAAATAGATCAACAAAATGACCATGGGCAGCCAAAAAAAGCAGTGAGAGCCGAAACCATTTCTGATTTGCTGCTGGCTCCCCCATTGACTTTGCTTTTGGGAGGTTTGCAGGGACAGTGTCAATGGAGAAGCCAGCAGCGTAGGTTGTAAGTTGTGTGGGTAAGTTGTACCTCATTCATGCATCCTCCTCCAGTCTTTCACCTTGCACACCCTCCCTGCTCCACAGCCTCCTCAGACCCTACTTTTGTGCGCCCTTCCTAATCTGCGCTGCAGTCTTCCGCCCCCTCTCTGACCCTTACCGCACTTTTTGGGTACCCTCCCTGGCCCACACCATGCACTCTTGCACACCCTCCCTGACCTTTGCTGCATCTCTTACACACACCCTTGCTCCCCGAGGGCCCCACCAGGCAGCAGCCACTTACTTACCTTCTAGCCTTGGTTTGGCAACTTCCTGCCAGTTTCCCCACTTCTTCGCTTATGAGAAGATGGTAGGGAACGTCAGCAATCACAATCAAATTTAACCTTCCTGCTGGTTTTCCTATTGACTTGATTGAAGCTGTTACAGATAATTGGAAATAATGATTACGTGACCATGGCTGAATGCAGCAAGGCTGAAGCAACCACAGCCTTGTCAAATTTCAGTGCCATAGGATCCTAAATTTTGTAAGTTAGTCTATTTGACTATTTGAGGTATCTTGGCTCAAAGCTTGTTGAAATAAATAAATTATAATTAGAGGTGCCTCATGCACACACTTTTCCATTGTCAGTCCAACCTGACAATGGAACCTGACTTTCTGTCAGTCCAACCTGTGCATAGATATAATTTGCAACGATTCCCTATTTACAGTTGCCGTCGAGCAATTTTTAAATATGCATGACTACAAAATAAGTTGTTTTCCTATAGTTTTCACATACAACAGGATGGATATAAATGTGATTTTGCTATAAATATGTATGGAGGAAAATCTCATATGTGATACATTTTTGCTCAGATGCTGATGCTCTGATGCTACGGGTAATATGGTGCTTCAAAGAAGATAGGATAATATTTCCCCCTTGCAAATATCCTGTGGACTGTGTGACACAGAGATAAATTATTTACTTGTGTTGCCCATTCCCCAATGGGGGAATGCTCCAGGGAACTACAAACCTGCGTTTCCATTCAGTGCCTTTGTCGGATTGTGGTTTACCAAAACATCAATTAGCAGAGTTCTGCTATTTTGTCCTGTCTTAAACAGGATGCCATTTGACAGCTCAGAACCTTCTCTTTTTTTGGATGTGATTTGAAACAGCTAAAATATAAAACTGTGAAAAATGCAAGTTACATTGGAAAAGCCAATTTGGCTGATGCTCTGCTAAGAATTAGAGCTCCATAAAATAAACCCGTTTATTTGCTGTGAAAAGTTTCCCAGTGTTTTTAGTTTGTTATTTTAAAAAAAAAAAAATTTTTTTTTTTTTCCAGTGGGGAGATGTCAAATTGGAAATGGGAAATCTGTTTTAAATGTTTCGGGTACCATAGTAAGACATAACCAATCAAAAGGACATTTAAAATGCAAGACGATGTTGTTGGATTATACCAAAAATCAATTATTTTTTTCCACCTCTAAAGCCGGCAAATAAAAAGCATCTTCTGTGGCTTGTCTCCTTGCATACTCATAGATCTCCTGTCTCTGAATATGGAAGTTTCACTTACTTGTAAAATCTGCTTGTTATTAGTAAGTTATATTCATGAAACTTTTTAATCTTGTTTAATGATCATCTTGTGCTAATTGCTACATTATAACTTTGGCTGGTGAATTCCATAATAAGTTATGCATTTTGTAAAAAAATATTGCTTTTTTATGTTTCCAACTTCAGCATTCCAGATTCCAGTCACAAGTACAGAATCTTGCTTGCGTGTTCTGTTGATATGTAGACATTCTAGGTGTTTTAAACATTATCCCTTTTAGGGAACATAGCAAAAAGCAGATGTTGAAACTGTTAGGACCTTCCCAACCCTAACATAATGTCTTTCATACAGACAATTATTAGGAGTGAGTATCACTTGAAAATAGTGAGGAAAACTGAAGAGAGTGGGTAGAACAGATTTTTCCTTACGTTCACATCTGTGATTCCTATCTTAGAAAAGGAAATCTAAACACTGTCCAAGGAGCCACAGAACTCTGGCATTCATGATTTCCACTTTTGTAATATGGTCAGAATATTCCTGGATAGTTTCATAATCATATTTTATGCTTTTTACTACACTTTGCTTAATCTGCCTTGCTACTTTTCCCTAGCGTAGCATGGCCCATCCATTTTTAACGAATGATAAGTAGGACAAAAATGCGTAGTGAACCTCATTAAAAAAAAAACACCACAAAAATATTTAGAACCTCTTATACTCCTTCTATGTATCGAGCATACTTATCACGTTGCAGTGTGGGTGAAGATGTAGATCGTAACACAATGATGCAGTATTGTATGTGTATTTAATTTAGGTTCTGTTCCCCGGATCTACTGCCACATCCTGCTTGTTTAATCAACGCATACCACTGCATCATTATGGGCTATAGTTCTGGAGCCCAGAGGAGTAAAAGATTAAGTGGTAAAGTAGTAATTATCAGCTACTTTCTTTTATTAGAAGAGCTAGGAAGAAAATATTGTGTCCATTTGTTTAGCTTTCATCTGTATGGTGTTAATTAGGACTGTGTGTGGTCTGACATTGAAGTCTGTGGTTTTTTTTGAGTATGTTTATGTTCTTTACAGTTCGGAGGGGAGAAGAGAGCTATTTTTCTAGTTAAAAAGTCTAACCCTAATCAAAGGATCCATATCTGGGGAATAAGTCCCAGAATAGCTGCATTACTACTGTATGGAACAAATGTGTGTTGGTTAAATGGTGCTATAGAAAATGACAGTGTTGCTTATTTAATGTTCCTAAATTTTTATAATTATATGACTGCTTTTGGATGAGAAAATTATAATCTTGCCTGAATGATTACTATGTGAAATAGCCTTTAAGTTTAGGAATGTTTCTTATCTATTTTTCACTTCCAGGATCTCTTTAGTTATTTGTGTGTGTGTCTGTTGAATAGCTTTTATGCAGCTGATTTGTTTTATTCACTAGTATGGTCTCTATACATTAGGATAGACATATGTACTAGTTTTTCCAGATATAATAAATGATTGTTTGTGGGTGTGTGTGTGTGTGTGTGTGCGTGTGTGTGTGTGTGTGTGTGTGTGTTTATGTGCATGCACCTTTAAGTCACTGGCAACTTCCTGGACTAGTCCCTGCAGTTATTTTAGCAACTATGGAGTCCTTGGTGCTCTCTCAATTTGGTTGTTTGTTGCAGGCATTTCATTACCCAATTAGGTAGTGTTATTGCAAATTAGTGTAGGGTTTGTTCCTTGTTTACATACAAGTGGCTTGCCAAGTTTCCTGGCAGAGCAAGCCAGTTTAATTTAATTTAATTTAATTTATAAAATTTATATGCCGCCCAACTCCCGAAGGACTCTGGGCGGCTTACATCATGTAAAAAATAAAACATATAAAAACAATTTTAAAAAAAACCATCCATATTTAAAATAAAACATTCACACAACCATGCATGGGCCAATCAGAACCACTATTGGCCCCAGGCCTGCCGGAAAAGCCAGGTCTTAACGGCTTTACGGAAGGCCAGTAAGGTGGAGGTAGTACGGATCTCGGGGGGAAGTTGGTTCCACAGAGTCGGAGCGGCTACAGAGAAGGCCCTCCCCCGCGGTCCCGCCAGCCGGCACTGTCTGG
>QLTV01003298.1:759197-797931 GCA_003457575.1 Thermophis baileyi | reverse complement strand
CTCCCTCCCCCCCACTCTCTCTGTTGGATCTCTGCATTTGAGTGTAGATATTTATCAATATATTTCTCTAGGTTTTTTATGCTGTCTTGGATCAAATATACCATGGGAAACATCCTTTAAAAAAGTCAACCACAGAGATTTTAAAGGAAACACAAGAGAAATTTTATGGATTGCCATATGTTCCTGACACTGTGAGTAGCATATCTCATAAAATTAAGAAAATAAAGGTTAGCAATTATCATCTTCATATTAACTGCATAAAGTTATTTTCTTTTAGTGGCATATTCAACATCCTATTAAGTATTTTGTAATGATTTCTTAATGAGTATGTTTTCCTAAAATTCTCATAATTAGGATTTCAAGAACTGCCTGACTTTTCTCATTCTGCGGTTTTACTTTTAGTGCATTCCCATTAAGTAAATTCCTATCAAAGTTAATGGGAACCACTTGGGATGCTACAGACATTTCAAGGAGGATACAGACATTCACAGGATGAATGTTATTCTCTTTCATTTCCTTTTCTCCAGTCATTATTTTCTGCATTTTAATGTACCCTTCATAGAATATCCAAAGGGATATATGCTGACATAAATCAATGAGGGAACCTTTTAGAATTACATGTATCTTGTAGGTTTTTTTGAGTTGTTAATGTTTTATAGAAAGCAGGTGGGCTATTTTAGAATCAAATATACATTGTTGCCAATTCTGTTTACAGGAACAGATTTTTTTTTTAAAAAATGCCTTTTTGAATCAGTTTTGAAAATAACACTAAGTTTTGGAATGCTTGTAATTTACCGCTTTGGTTAAGTGTGTTCACTTTGAACAAGGTCATGTTAAAATACAGGGTAAAACCAGCTTGAAGAAGCTGAGTATAGGAAAAAAATTATGAAGTGAATATGGGATAAGCCTCTTTGTGGAATGTTCTGTAAAAACTCTGTGGTGGCTGCTTTATAGGTGTCATTTCATACATTTAACATTAATTTCGAAATCCTGATGACTTCTTTTCAAAGAAGAGCTTTTCATTTCTGCATCCAAACAGGTACATTATAGATAACGCCACCATATAGAGAATATTAATACTGCAATCCTGTATTTTCACTGTAAGTCACATTGAGTTCAGTAAAGCTTACTCCTCAATAGACACATCTGGCTTTAGTATAGAGAGACCCAGATGTCTCTACTTTTGCCTGTCTTTTGTAAGGCATTGAAGAACTGGATCTTCCCCCAGCATTGGGCCAGGAAGTTACGGGAACCTAATTTATTTGGTTTGATTTGTTAACGGATGTAGGAGCTGCTTCAAGCACAAGATGTTTTCATTGTTATTAGTGGGGGTTTTAAAAACTTTTAAAAACTTGTTATTTATTATTTCAAGTTACACGACTGCATCTCAAACTCATATCTCTGGTTAACATTGTTAAAAATATTAAAGTATAGAAAGCAGAAAACAAAACAGCAGCCACACTAAAAACAGACCCATTAAATTAGCATAGCAATAGCAGTAGAACTAAGACTTATATACCACTTCATAGTACTTTACAGCCCTCTCTAAGCTGTTTACAGAGTCAACATATTGCCCCCAACATCTGGGTCCTCATTTTACTGACCTCAGAAGGATGGAAGGATGGATCAACTTGAGCCGGTCAGGATCAAACTGCTGGCAGTTGGCAGACTTAGCCTGCAATACTGCATTCTAACCATTGTGCCACCACCATACAGCATAGATCAGTGGTTCTCAACCTTTCTAATGCCGCGACCCCCCGCACCGCGACCGCCGCCTGCCCCCTCGCAACGCGTTCTGCGCATGCGTAGAGGGTAAAAGAACCCAAATGGCGGCGTCCGGGCGGGTGGGCGAAGTCTCCCGCTTCTGTTGCTATCGGCTGTCCGGCGACCTGCAGGCACGGCCGAACCGGAAGCATTTCACCCCTGCAAGTGACGGTGGCACCAAGATGGCGGGCTAACGCGCGCGGCGACCCCTGTGAAATGGTCGTTCGACCCCCAAAGGGGTCGCGACCCACAGGTTGAGAACCGCTGGCATAGATAGTATATGGGCCAGCTCCCAGCTCCTGAGTCCCAAGTGAGTGATTTTTGTTAGCTGCCCAGAGTCACATGGCAAGTGGGTAGACTACTGAATTAACAAAATTCAAGTTCCATTGAGGTCTAATGGACATATTGGTAATTAGTCTCACTAGCAGTAAAGAGTCTCAAATACCAACAACTGTTGTTATGTCAATCCTGTGCTCCATAATAGCTGGTATATTTCCGTATTCAAGACCCATATGGTATATTTCTAAAAACACCAAAGTGCTTAACTGCATGTGAAATTCCTTTCCTCTTCTCCAATATAAACTACTACAAAAATATTTATGTCTCTTGTCCTACTTGGTTTATTTATGAGTTGCTAATAAAAGCAGAGAAGCGTTATAAATGGAAACCTTTAATCTCTTACTTGACTCACTTTTCAAGATGTCATGGGTCTTTTAAAGTCTTCTTTTACAGTTCTATTTTTGAGTTCCATCTATTATTTTTTAAATTGTAATTCCCTACACCTGGGATTGAGTCTCATAGTGAAATTTATTTTTGAGTAATCATAGGTTTGCATTATTAAAAGGCAATAATGTTAATGAGCAAAAGACTATGAAGTATGTCTAAATAGCACTGAGTATAACATTACTTTAAATCAAAGTCAACAAATACGTGATAAATCAATGTCTACAAATATGTGACCACAGAACTTTGTTCACTATTATATGTCCTGAGGATAAATATTTCTTTCATTCTCATGTTATTACATGTTCTTTTTGTTACTCTGCATAATCTAATTTTAAAAACTAGATTTCAAAAGTCTCAGTTAACACAAAGAATTGCTTATTCACATCAGGTCCAAAAAAACCCCCATGTCAGACTTCTAACTACACAGAGAGAACACTTAAATAATTTCTAATGCCAGGGTTCACAAGGCTTTCATAAAATTAGAAGAATGACTTGCAACAGGCCATTTTGTTTTCTAGATCATAAAATGCTAGTGTTTTATTCAGTAGTTAAAATGTGTTTCCTTTTTTACCATATATACAAGCGAAAGTGATAGAGTTAGAAGCAGTGATTGTAGTTTGGGATCTGTTGAGCATAATAGAATAGAATAGAATAGAATTTTTTATTGGCCAAGTGTGATTGGACACACAAGGAATTTGTCTTGGTGCATATGCTCTCAGTGAAAATTAAAGAAAATTGAGATTTAGGGCCTCAGATATTAATTTCTTATTAACAGGGTGACTTAAAAGCCAGTTTTAATCTTCAAAGTCTTAATTCTCTTTGGAAATAATCCTGAGCCTTCTACAATTATTATTATTATTTTTTGTAATTTGTCTTGCTTTTATATCCTATGCCTTGGTTCACTTCCCCAAAACATGTATCTCTAATGTGATTCGTCTCATTTGTTCCAGTTTTTTCGCAAAATAGCATACATGACTTTATTGGAGTTTGAAAAATGCTACCTGTGTTTCCCCGAAAATAAGACTGTCTTATTTATTTATTTTTTTCCATCAAAAAAGGCACCAGGTCTTATTTTCGGGGGGATGTCCACTGACTCACCTCACTTGCGAGCGTCACCCCTGGCCTCCTTTTAGCTGTCAGAGGCCTTCAGGAACTTCTTCGGCTTCGGTTAGTTGCAGCCAGGCCTCGCACACCTCGGCCCATTTCTTCTGCAGTCAGCAAGGCTTTCCTAAAGGCCTCTGCAGCCGATAAGAGAGCTCTGGATCGATCCTAGAGAGGCCTTCAGGAAAGGCCTTTAGGAAAGGCCTCTTCAGCCGATAACAGAGCTCCTTATTGATCCGGAGCTCTGTTATCGGCTACAGAGGCCTTCAGGAAAGCCTTGCCGTCTGCAGAAGAAATGGGCCGAGGTGTGCGAGGCCTGGCTGCAACTATCCGAAGGTAAGTAGTAGGGCTGCTCCACCTCCCCATCCCCACCCTAGCTTAATTTTTACCCATGCACCCTGGAGTGGTTGGGGTCTTAATTAGGGCTTATTTTGGGGGGTAGGGCTTATATTGGGTGCACGTGTAAAAAAATCAAGCTAGGACTTATTTTCTGAGTAGGTCGTATTTTCGGGAAAACACAGTAGACTAGATATATATATATTTGCTCCTGTATATGACATGCATTCTGATTATTATTTGTAAATGCAAATCTTTCTATAGTTCAGGCTCAAATCATAATTCAACAAAATTTTGCTAATGCATTATCACAAACAAACTATTGGCTTTAAAGTGACATTGTATTGCTGTTCTAAGGAGATAGGCAACTAACCTGGGATTTACTATCATATAAATTTCTTAATTAAAGCACTAGACTAACAAATAACAAATTAATCATACTGTTCCTTATCCAAAAGAAAACTTCATATTTGTGTGAAGATTTGTTTGTCTTAGTTTTACTCTTTACATTTAAAAAGATTCTCTTTTTTTAGTTGCTACGGACATCTTTTATAAATAGGAATTTGGTGAAAATATTAATAATGTCTTACCGTGCTCTTAGCATTAAACCATATATGCTTCACTTGGTATTTTAAATGGCGAGACACATTTAATAACTGCATGAAGTTAAAAGTATTTCAATTAATTAAAATATTATTATTTTTAAAATTTGTATGCTAAATCCTAACAACTACTTTTGAGCAGTTCAAAAGTAAAATTTCAGCCCCAATAATCTAATCTAGTTATGTAGATAACAAAACCAGCAGTTTTTTTGTTATCTTTGACAAATTAATTCTATGGAATACATTATTTTATCATCTTACATTTTTATAGATGCACTTTCATTAAAAAAAATATTTTGGGCAAGCTAAAACTTCTATAGAGCTTTTCTAAGACATAGTCACATTCTGTTTTAGAGGACCATCAATAGAAGCACTTTATATGATTTTGGAGCTGGAAAAGGTACAAAAGAAGGCAGTTCAAATAATCAAGTGACCGTAACACCTTACCTTTAAGAATGGGACCTAGAATGATTGGAACTTTTTAGTTTGGAAAAAAGGAACTGAGCATTAACATATTCAAGATGTTAGAACAGACAAAACAAACTACTTCTTCATGCAGTGCACGATTAGCCTGTGGAATTCATTAACTCAATATATGGTAATGATCACTAACTTGGATAGGTTTAAAAGGGGATTGGCTAAAATTATGGATGATGGGGAAGGGCAATTAGTCTTGAAGAGTTAACTCTACTGGGTTAGAAGCAGGATCTCTCCTCCATCTCAGCATCTCAGAGGCATATAGTAACTTTCCTATAGAATACTTCATTGGCCAAGTCTGGTAGTCACACAAGGAATTTGTCTTCAATGCGTAAGCTTTCACATGCAAAACTACAAAGTAATAATAATACAATAATAATTAATAATAATAATAAATAATAATAATACCAATAAGGGAAGGTAGAGGAACAGATGCAAAAGATAAAAGTAATAGAGCCATACTGCATGGGTAAATATTCTTAGACATAAGACATCTCAGAGACATGTAGTAAGGCACTGAAAAACAAAATTGTATGCTGAAATTGTTAGCCTAATCTAGCTTTATGTTCTTATATTGCTGTTTTAGTTTTAAAACTGTCCTTGTTCATAACACTTTAGATCAGGGGTCCCCAACCTGTGGGCCGCGGCCCACTACCGGGCCGTGGTCTAATCGCCACCAGGTCATGTGCACATATCTGTGCACATGCACGGCCCCACTTGACAAGAGAATGGTCTACTCTTGTATTCTTGGAAGATTAAGATAAAATAAAAGGAATTTATTAATCTGCCAGGTTGAGCTTTGTCTAGTCAGTTTACTTGGGATGAAGGCAAGTCTCAACTTGAGCAGTGGTTCAGTGCTCTATAGTTGTTCTGAAGCAAGAGTGGCTTCCTCAAAGAGGAACATTTGAAAACCACTTCCTTGGAAGATCAAAATAATTATCTCATTATCAGGCTCTAGGGTGGGGGGGGGGAGGAATCCAAAGTTGTAAAAAAAAGTATACTTTCACAATTTTGTTAGTCCGTTTGGGAAATAATTCAGAACCCCAGTTCTGTTCAAACAATGCAGCAAACATTAAACCTTCTCCTCTATTGAAACATTAAACCCTCAGGTGAAAAGGATTATTGTAGATCAAAACTTTAAAAAACCCTCTTACATACTGTACTCTGTTGCTTGATTTTAAATGTGCTGTGTGTTTTGTATTATGGGAAAGAGACTAGGTAAAGCCGGGGGGGGGGGAAGTATACATGCTGCTGCCAAAATATTTTTGTTCTAGATGTAGAATAATCTAAGTTGAAGCTGAACATATTATCAGACACTGGTTTAGGAAAGTTACTTGGGGAGGAAAAAAATGCTGATTTTAATTTGAAAGCTAAAATATGCTTTTTGTTTAATGTCTTCTTTTTATGTTGCATGCAGCCTGCAAGCAATTATAGAAGAGAATAGTTGTTTGTTGGTAGAACATAAGGAACACTTTATTTTAGAAGAACGAGCATTTTATAAAAACAAGACCAATGACTATTTGAGAAAAATGGTAGAGTTTTATCACAGGGTAGAGTGCTAGTTTATTTCGAAACATTGAGAGTAAGTTCCAAATGATAGGATGGTGCAGCATTCCATCTAAGTAACAAGATTTTGGTTAACTATTTTTCTATTTTACAAAAAGAAAAGCTGATTAATTAGCTAGTATTAGTGCATACGATAGATGTGTACAGGTAGTCCTCAACTTACAACCACAATTGAGCCCTAAATTTTTGTTGCTAAGTGAAACATTTGTTAAATGAGTTTGCCCCATTTTACGGCCTTTCTTGCCACAATTGTTAAATGAATCATTGCAGTTGTTAAGCTAGTAACACGGTTGTTAAGTGAATCTGGCTTCGCTATTGACTTTGCTTGTCAGAAAGTTGCCAAAGGTGATCACATGACCCCGGGACACTGCAACCGTTATAAATAAGAACCAGTTGCCAAGCATCTGAATTTTGATCACATGACATGGGGATGGTGCAATGGTCATAAGTGTGAAAAATGGTTATAAGTCACATTTTCAGTGCTATTGAAACTGAACGGTCACTAATCAAACTGTTGTAAGTCAAAGACTATCTGTATATGCACAAATATGCATACAATTTAGTTCTGTTATTAATGCCGATTTAAATTTATCATGAAATATGCTGTCAATAGCCAGTAGATTCTGTTTAATAGAAATTAAATCCATTAGTAATCACTAACTTCTGTTTTCATTAGCCAATTAAAAAACTACTAGGACATTTTTGGAATTTTTAGGATGATTTCATTATTTCAACATATATATGTATTTGTGTAATATATATAAATCATATTTCTTAGCCACCTCTCTCCCTTAGTTAAATTTACTTTTAACAATTAAATGTACCTTTTAATGTACCTTTTTTCCCCATAGCAGTGTTTTTCAATCTTGGCAACATTAAGATGTATGGACTCCCAACTCCCAGAATCTCCAGCCAGCTTGAACACACATTTTAAAGTTACCAATGTTGAGAAACACTGCCCTAGAGATACCTTACTGGCTTTTTAAACACTGCTCAGAAATGATATTAGCAGTATTTAAAACAGAAACAGAGAATGAATCCATTACAGACAATTAATATTAACATTAACAGATAGACATTTGTACAGGAATGGAAAGATTTCCTTGACAAAGGAAGATATGAATTATTAGAATTGTTAAAACTTGTAAGAGAAAGTACTAATTCAGTGCTGGGAAAGAAAAAAGGCATGATTTCGTTTGCTATAAGAGGAAATAGAGGAAAACTATGGCAAGCTTTCAAGATTCTGTTTTTATAACCTACAATGATAAAGTAGAATTTCCATAATCCTTGCGAGGTGTCTTCCCTTACCTGGCCTACTTTGAAGGGCTGACAATTTATTTCCATGTTTGTATTTGGATAAGTGGGAAGATGTTCTTTGAATGGTAGCAAAGATCTACCTCCACTGTAAGTTTTCGGTATTTGCAGCAATTCATTTATCTATATACAAGATAAAACACAATGGCATCTCTAACATGCAAAGTGTTTTTCCTTTAAAAATAATTAGTTTAAGAATGACTGATATACAGTATGTACATGTGTGTGAATTATAAATTAGTTTCAGAGCAAAAATAATTGAGAATTACAATTTCCTCCTTTTTAACTCTGTTTCATATACAGGCCTGGCAACTCCGATTCAGCCATCTTGTGGGTTATGGCGCTAAGTACTATTCATATCTCATGTCTAGGGCTGTATCATCTATGGTATGGAAGCAGTGCTTTGCACAGGATCCATTCAACAGGTATGAAGTGAAATGGAGACCACTGTACTTTTTTTAAAAAGAAGTGTTGATTAACCTCCAGGTATCATCGAATTGTTTCATCTATTCTGCTCTTCTTTTTCTTGTTACAATATTTTTATCAAACCCAGGAGTAAAGTATTTATTGCAAGTTGAGTTGAAATGGGGACCTATTTTGGCATTGGTTTATATAGATGCACAAATGCATTACACCTCTGGATATGGGAGAAATTCAAGAAGAAAAACACTTTGGGACCTCAGCTGGTGTATGCAGATATATAGGGTGTGATAGGATTCTTCCGCTGCTCAGATCTGCTGAGAAATGAGTTAAACTGAGAGTCTCATTTGTGCTATTTTGAATGTCCGGTCCATGGAGATTCTGGAAAGTTTACAAAAAACAATAAATACATATATCCATAAAGGTAACCCAGAACCAAAGGAATAAAATTCTCTTTAGTTTTTTATGGAATGCAGGGAAGGAAGGGGCCAAGCGTATCTCATGAAATTATGTGTTCTGAAGAATGGGGCAACCTTAGAGAAGATCTGTCACTGGACCTGTGCCCAAGTTGGCCTTCTTAAAGTAGGGGACACACAGGCTTAGTTCTGTCAAGGTGGGTGCCTGATGCTTCCGCCATATTGGATTTTATAATCTGCCAACATTGCTTTTCCCTCTGTTTTTCCTGCTGAAAATAGAAATAGACTTTGTAATTATGCAGCGTACAATGGGGCAGGCAGTTAAGGACATCGCCTTTACTTTTAAAAGTTAAAAGAAGTAAGGATTTGTGATAGCCATCAGCAGTTCCCTTACTAAGAAAAGATACCTGGTTTGATAGTGGTCCCTGAGGGGAAAAAAACTTGGACTGATCAGTGACTGCACACTGAATACAAATCAGCAGCATATTGTAGCTGCTAATGAAAGCAAATATAATTTGAAGGTGCATCAATAGAAGTATAATGTATAATTTCCAAAGCATGAGAAGCAATAGTTCTACTATATTCTTTAACGACCAGGCTACAGCTTAAATCTGATGCTCAATTCTGGGTAATATACTTTAAGAAGAATCCAAACAAACTGGAACTCTATTCAGAGGAAGCAACAAGGATGATCAGAGAACTAGGAAGTGAAGCTTGCAAGGAGGATTGAAGGATATGGATATATTTAGACTTGGATAATGAGGAGGATATATGAGAGGATATCATAAAGAAAGTGATCGGGACCTCTTCTTCAACTTCCAGAGTCTGAGACACAGTGTAATGTATTTAAATGGCAGAAAAGCGGATTAGGAAAAAACTTCTGAACAGTAAGAGCAGTTCAAGAGTGGAAACAAACTCCCAGAGAATTAATGGAGGTTTCTCAGCCACCTGAGATGCTTTGATCTGGATTCCTGTATCAAGCAGTAGGCTGGACTCAATGGCCTTTCCCATATGGTTATATCATTTTATCCTTAGTACAGTACAGACATTTAACCTGTCCAGATCACATACAGACAATTCCCATGTCAAGTTCCATGTGCGAGCTGCCCACTCCTCATTTAATCCCATGGGCCCAGAGCAGGTGGTCTGCGATGCTTCAGTTCTTCTTCAAGTACAATTGCCATCAGTTACAATCAGCATGGCAAATGGTCAGGAGCTGCCATTTCTCTTTATTAATTTCTTCTGGATGTTTCCAGGGCACCACTAATTTGTTATAATTTGCCTACTGTGCTCTAGTATAAATTTATTTATTGAGTGCTTTTCTGGAATGAGTATACGAGATGTAAAAATCTAAATAATTAGATACTTGGTTTTTTGATAGTTTAGTGAGGAACTTGGATAGAGGTGTGACACGAAGCTGAACTGGTTGTGATTGCAGATCATTGGAACCATAATGCTATCTCTTCCTTCAGAGCAATGGGTGAACGTTATCGGAAAGAGATGCTGGCACATGGTGGTGGCAAAGAACCGGTGCTCATGGTTCAAGGTAATATAAATATTGTTACCCTTTTATTGCTTTTCCTCAATATATTTTTAGGAATGACCATGGTTTGTAATTCAACATGATTTCAATTGTACCTTTTAAAAAAACCTTATGAACATTTGCTTTTAAAAATGCACATGTTATAGCCATCAATTCTTATTCTTCGGGGACAATCTGTCCCTTTTAGAAACCACAGAATGAGATGGTTTCAGTTACCGTTATTTAGGGATAGCATATGGTAGTCTTCTAGCATCATTCTCATTTTTCTCATTTTTTCCAATGTTATAGTAATCACTAATAGTGCCATAGCAATAATAATAGCACTTAGACTTACAGTACTAAACAGTCCTTTCTAAGCGGTTTACAGAGTCAACATGTTGTCCCCAACAGTCTGGGTCCTCATTTTACCAACCTTGGAAGGATGGAAGACCACGTCAACCTTGAGCCACTCAGAATTGAACTCCTGGAGTGAGCGGTGCACCACCACGGCTCTATTTAGTGCAATTGTTGGTTATTTCCCCCTTCCTTATCAAGAGCAGGGACTTAATGACTTTTACCCCAGTGAAGCCAGGAAGAGAGATATAAATTCAGAAATAAAATAAAAAATGGCTATTTGTTGAACACAGCTCTTTACTTCTATACTCTATACTCAATTGCTGGTGGATATTTTGATACTCAGAATGTTACTTATTAAGTGCAGATTAGTTCAGTGTTTACTTAAAAGGTATATGTCATTTAGAAGATGTAATGGATATTTTACCTTTGCAATTAAGCATCAGTAAGTAGTAACTTAATCATAGTAGTGGGACCAGCATAATTACAAAATTTCCAAATAATGAGATAGCCACCTTTTACTGCAATGTTTGATGAATGAAGTTTGGTTGAAGCTTGGGGGCAGCTATTTCCAGGAAAGGCATGGTTAACAGTTAATATTTTAATATGGAAGTGGACTTCAGTGAAAGTGATAGCTAGAGTTCCTGTAGACTTGGGATGAAGTACTATAGATTTGGAAACAATTAGAACAAAAACATTAGCTAACAAATATATACATGGCAGCTCTGTTTTTAAATTCCAGTGCCACACACCATTTACAACATATCCCCAAAAGGAGTGTGTTGTTGCAATCATTTCATCCTTGGGGTTCAGACAGGAACTGTGAAGAATAAGTTCTCCCCTCTTCCCACAAGATATGGTGATATGGTCTCGCCCTTAGTTTGTATTTGATGGAAATACTTCTTTTCATGAGAAAAAGGATTTTGTTAATATGGCTCTTGGGTACTGTTGGTTTTCAGTCTTTGACCTGATTGTATCATTTTAGCTTTGAGAAAACATGTAATAAAAGAGTACTTTATTTTTTTTTAAAAGTCCCAGAGGGTCAAAAAAGAATGATAGGGGAGCTATCCATTAAGTTTGGTATGTTCGGGGGATGGGGGTGGCTTGGGGAGATGGTATAGACATTCAGTGACCTTTTTATTCCTATATTGAAAATTGCTTTTACTTCTAAACTTGCAAGCTGAGGTGGGATTTGAGTCTGAGAGTTGATCTGAATTTAATGGCTCTTTTGGGTGGCACAGGAGGACATTTGTCATCGTGCTTGTCCAAAGGCTTCTCCTCCAATTGACTTATTATTTCCGGAATAGAAAGGATAATGCATATATTCAAATTTCCAAAATAATGTTTAAAAGTAAAAATGTCTGGCTACATTTTATTTCGTGGGTTTGTTTTTTAACTTGCATTATTTATCCTTTAAAGCAGGGGTGTCAAACTGGTGGCCCACGGGCCGGATGTATCACGTTCAGGCCACGCCCACCCCAGCTCTGCAAATGGAAAAAACGTCACGAAACATCACGTGATAGCAACGTGACACTGCGAGTTTGACGCCCGTGCTTTAAAGCATCTTCAGGATGTTATAGGCTTCACTGTTAACATTAGCAAGGTGTATATTTCACTTAATTAAACTTGTGCTTCACCAAAACTTTAGCAAGAACTCCTCTATTATAAACTTCAAGTTGCATTGAGATCTTTTCCCAATGTTTCTTTTTGGGAGCTACTATTGTACACACAAAAATGCATATTCAAGCTAGTTGACTCTTGTAGATACATATTAAAGGCTTCAGTGGAAGATTTCAGTTTTGCTAAAAGCATTCCATAGTATTACTAGAAGGAGAAGAAGAATTGGAGAAAGAAAACCAAATATCCGAGGCATATTGAGCGATTTACTAGGTACTACTACTCTAAATTGTGTACTAAAGTTATATTTATGTTGGCAGTTCTAAAGGAATGATTCACATCGGAGAGAAGCAGTGTTTTTGTAAAGTTTGTTTCTCTAATGTTAAACAATATCGGCATTTTCCTAATGTAACTTTTTAAAATGTTAATGACACAAGAAAGGCATGTGTGTGTGTGTGTGTGTGTGTGTGTGTGTGTGTGTGTGTTAGGCTGTGTCTTTTCCTTCTATTTATAAAAGAGCAGATGTTCTGAATCATCGATTGTTTAAACTACAAAGACGAGTGCATCGTTTCCCAGCATTCTCTGCTTAAAAAAGAAGCAGAGAAGCAATTTAAATTACAGTTTAACTTCAATTGCAGTTGGAAAATACTATCTCTGGATGCAACAAAATTTGAGAAAAATATTCTATAAACTATCGAAGTAGGCTGTTTGACTTTTTCTTAGTGTTATGTGTCATGTATTAATCATAGGTATATGCAGGAGGCAAGTGACAAAATGCATGCCTCAACGCAAATTATGCCTCTTATGTTATAAATATAAAAGAATGGAGATTGCATCACGATGTCACAACACACCATTCATCCTTTTGGTATCACTGAGATTAGGACAGACACCGACAGCATTAGTGTGAAGGCTGTTTTAAATAAACTCTGCCCACATTTGGCGTGACTAAGAATGCTTCCAAGCCAGATAGCAATTATTGCAAAGAAAATTGATGCTACAGCATTCAGGTTGGCTGTTCTGTTCTGAAAATATCTTTGCTGATCCTGCTAGCCTGTTTTGTTTACGAGAAAGCCCTCTTTTCTCCACAAAAGGCAGCCCTGGAAATGTTTTTTGAAAGTTATTTTGTGTATCAAAACCTCATTCCAGCAGCATGAGGGAATTTGTTCTGTATGAGACGTTTGCCCTCCCAACATATGAAAAGTGCTGGAACCAGTGAAGAGAAAGGTTGAGTGGCAGGGCCATTTTCTGTCTTTTCTGGGGAGAGGAGGGATCTAGGGACTGGCATGTCTTCATACCAGTTTTGACTCCTGGCAACCACCTAGACTAGTCCCTGCAGCTTTCTTGGTGAGATTTCAGAAGTGGTTTGCCATTGCCACATACCTAGGACTGGGAGACAGTGACTGGCCCAAAGTCATCCTGCCTAGGGTGGAATTAGAACTTTTGGCTCCCATTTTCTAGCCCAGGGTCTTTAGCCACTATACCAGGTGGCTCTCTTCCCTCTTACTAGAACATAAATGTTTCAATGAGGCATGAAAAAGGGTTGAAAGAGAAGTAGTAGAAATTATACCCTCCAATTATTTAACAATACTCCAATATGATTATATTAATTATACATTGATTTTAGTATTAAAGATGAAATTATTTCTAACCTTAATTATATTAATATACAATGAGATATTTCTGGGAAGTGCTTTCAGTTTGTATCCTGGGTAATACTTGCAATATGCCTCCTAGTTAGGGTATGACACAATGAAGAATATACAGGTAGTCCTTGACTTACAACTATTTGTGTAGTGATAGTTCGAAGTTACAGCAGCCCTGAAAAAAGTGACTTATGACCAGTTTTCACACTTATTGACTGTTGCAGTATTCCCCTTGTGATCAAATTGAGTGGCTTGGCAACTGGCATGTATTCATGAATGTCTTACTGTCCTGGGGTCATGTGATCACCCTTTGTAATCTTCCCAGCCAGCTTCAGCCAAGTAAGTCAAGGGTGAAGCCTTAATGACATGATTCACTTAACAACTGTGGCAAAAAAAAGGTCATAAAAGGAGGCAGAACTCACTTAACTGCCTTGCTTAGCATGGAAATTTTAGGCTCCGTTGTGTTCGTCAGTTGATGACTATCTCTATATCGGACCATCAATGTATCAAGGAGCAAAGTAGCTTTGCTTGAAGTGGGAAATGAGGCAAAGTATTGCAAATTATATATAAATGGCAGGAAACTAGAGTGAGCAGATGAACCTGTGTACTTTGGCGGAATGTTTACGGAAGATGAGAAACAGACGAAAAAAACTGCGTGATGTGCAGATGTTGGTAGCAAGGATGTGGGTGGTATACAGTCTGTAGAAAAGAATGAATGTTTGCCAGAAGAAATGAAAATAGCTGTGTATAAGAATGTACTTCTGCCCACTTAGTCATATAGAAGAGTGGAATATGTCAAGAGGAACATAAATGTTGAATGAAGTGGGATGAAGTTTGCAGGGTAAAACAAGAACAGATAGGTTAAGAATGAATTGTTGCTGAAGGAATGTAGATTGAATACAAAAGCGACTGATGAGCGCAAAAGAACTATTGAGGTGGTTAGTTCACCTAGTGAACATGAATGAGGATTGCAGACTTGTATGGTATTCCTAAAAGTATTCTTTATTGTCTCTTTCAATCTAACGAATATTTTTAAGCCCAGAAAAGGCATAACTTCTTTTAAAGAACTATTGGCAGGTCTCCCTCCACCTGCCCGCCAGATTTAATAGGTAAGGCCTGCTCCATGTCCCTTCCATGAAACAATGTCATCTTGTTGGACTTAGGAGTCATGCCTTCTTTGTGGTAGTTCTTCCTCTGTAGAAGAGCATGTCTCTGGAAATAATGGATGGCCCCAACATTCTTAATTTTTCACAACACAAGGTGTTAAAAACCCATCTCTTTCTCCAGGTGTTTGAGCTCTGCTGGTTAATGTTGCCTCACTATAAATTGGAATTGCTGTTTGTGATTTCAGTCATTTACAATTTGGATTATTGAAATTGTTGTTTTAAACTTCATATGCTGTCTAGAGTTACTGCCATGAGATAAGCAGCGACAGAAATCGGGAGAGAGGGATGGAGGAATGACATCAAATCCAAAGCCCACTTTCCAGATTTGGATCTGAATACTGCAGGTCTCTAGAAAATTGAATTGCAAGATAAATATATGGAGGAAGAATGAATAGTTCAAGAGGAAGGAAAGACTTATATTTTCTTAACGTTTCTTTTGAAAATAGTAGCTTTAATTCCTTGTTGCTATTTGGGGAATAAAGTGTTAATTGTTGATAATTTGACATTTCCAATTCAAATCCCTGATTCCAGGTTTCAGGGCAGAGGTTCTAGGCAGCTTTGTTAGGCAATTCACTCTGGTGGGACTTATTGTACTTTCAGTTATGGTTAATTTTTATCAGGTGTTTAGAATCAACATTCAATTCATTCTGAGTTATCTCCCTTTGATATTTCCTAGGTATGCTACAGAAGCAACCATCAGTGGAAGATTTTGTGGAAGCCCTTGTATCAGACTTAGATCAAGACTTTGAAACATTCTTTATGGATTCTGAATAACAGAGAAGAATATTCTGAAAGTTTTTGAATGTATTGACAGTGTACATAGAAGTTGGCATTTGTAAAAAAATGTGTATATCAAATAAATGTTTTACTTGAAAAGTAAAATGGTTTTTTTTTCCTTTATAGAAAGATAAGAACTTAAGCATGTTTTGTGCAGCATTCACATATTTGGGATTATTTTTATTTGAATATATGAATAGTAAAATAACTGCTTCTCCCACATAAGTTCAGAAAAAGGAGACATGTTATATGTCCTCAGTACAACAAGCAGGTTACATACATGCCCATCACCAACATGCCCTGTACAAAGGTTAAGTGGTAGTAAGCAAAAGAAAAGAAATATACCTTAATCTAGTTTATGTAAACACCATTTATCATACCTCACCTTAGCTTTTCATTCTTCATTGCTCCATGTTCATATACCACTTTGTATTGGCCTTTACATTTCTTGTCATTTTCTTTTTAAGAATTCCATCAACTCTATCCAACCATGACTTTTTTCTGTTTTTCCCTTCCTCTCACTCTGTTCTCTTTTCTCTCATATATTTGTTTTAGGGTCCAATCCTTGTTCAGCCCTTCTGTATGATTAAATCACCTGAATGTGCTTCTTTCATACTGGTCATCCCCTTTTATGTTCAATCAACATTCATTCTTCTCTTAACACATACATTTCTTTCTGAAGTATCCCATTCCTGCTACGTTGAACTTCCTGTTATGTTCCTCAACTCAGTGCCACATAACAAAGGGAGCGACTGATTTCCTTTATGCAGCTTTGGACAAACGTTGACTCCTCTGAAACTTTGCATGTCTTAACTTTTCCCCAGTTACTTTGCCATTCATCACAAGACTGAATCACTAACATGAAAGCATTCAGAATTCCCAGGTCACCAAAAGACCATGTCTTGAACAAGAAAGATAACAATAAGATGAAAATACAGGATCTCATCTGGCAGTTTCCTGAAGGAGACAGAGCATAGCATCACTACTAATTAGGAAATAAGGGAAAATAATGCATTAGATTCAAGGACTGCAAGGGAATAAGTGTTTATCTCTATGTATCTGTATTCCTAATGAAACTCTTGCTGCAGAGTACATAAATAAAAGAGTTGCAGATATATTTAAATATGCTTAATACTATTTTTCTTTGCAACTGGGTTAGATGCCCAAGATTCAAAATGATTACGCCTAAATTGATTAAATCAGGTTGCTGGGCTCAGAAAGCAATTTTGTGTATTTGAAGTTCTCTTTAAGTCTTGCATTTGATTTCACTACTCTACTCCACAATATATAGGTCAGGGGATAAAAATGAGGAAAGCAAAGAGGAAATTAACACTGAAGGGCAAATACACTGTTAAAGTATCCGGGAGCAGAAAGAGTGAACGAAAGCAATATTAAATATTTTGTTTTCCTTGTGAGTTGCAAGCCAGAGGGTCAATGCTAGCTGGATCACTTTATGCAAGAAGTAGCCATCTTATTTTTCTCTGGAGCTTTTCAGTGGCAAGCTCTTGTGAGTGCCCAAGGCACATAATTTTGTTCCTTAAAGCCTTTTCTAAGCTTTACAAGTATGTTTTTACAGCTTGTCACTCAGGGGCTCCTTCCCATTTCCAACAATGTACGCAGGGCACTCCTTTTTCAAGCGCATCGATGCAGTTCTTCTTTGCCATTCTGATCCTGTTGTTGTTTTTTAAATAGAAGTGTCCATGCGTGCTTAACATGCTTCCATCACAATGGCAGGAAGTCATGCAATTAATTGAGCACATTAATGCTTTGCACTTAATTTGGCTCTAATTATAACTGTGGGGAACTAATCATATTTTCTTTTAAGTAGAAGGTTTTATGAAGAGTACAATTCATTTTAAATTATTAGATTTAGCATGCAATAAATAGTGTTAGAACAGGGGTGTCAAACTCGATTTCATTGAAGGCCGCATCAGGGTTGTGTTTGACCTTGGTGGGCTGGGGAGGGCGTGGCCAGCTCGATGTTACTCGTGTCGGCGCCTGTGGGGGCCCGAGCACTCTATCAGCAAAAACGGGCTCCCGAGCTCCGTTTTCGGCTGTGACGGTCTCCTGCAACCCTCTGCCAGCAAAAACAGAGCTCGGGAGGGCCATGCGGGCTGGTCCCTCGCTGTTTCCCGGTCAGCCCCATGGGCCAGATCTAACCATCCCATGGGCCGGATGTGGCCTGTGGGCCTTGAATTTGACACCCCTGTGTTAGAATAATGACAGAACCAACACTAGCCTTTCTTTTTCTACACTCAGAAAAGATGAGTGATAAACTCATACTCTTGTTTAGACTATTGCAACACACACTACGTGGGTTGCCTCAAGAGCATTTGGAAACTTCAACTGGTGCAGAATACAGTTGTGTGGGTAATAAATGGTGCCACATATACGGCACATTATGTGCCGCACATATAATCTCACTTCTTCATGAGCTGCATTTGTTACCGGATTGTTTCTGGGAGCAATTCAAGGTGGTGGTTGTCACCTTTAAAGCCCTACATAGCTTGGGACCAGGTTACCTGAGGGATTGCCTTTTTCCACCATTTCTTTTTTTGTTTTTCCTGTCCTAAGTAATAAACGGTTTGATTTTCTGACTTCCTGTTTGAACTGCTTGATTCTGACTGATCAGTGTCTGATCCCTTCCATCTCAATTCCCTCAATTGCCTAAGACATCAGTTTGTAATTGGTTCGTTTCACTGTGTTGAGGTTTCCCATGTTCATATTTGTTATGTTCTATTTTTCCCCATATGGCAACATCAAAAACAAAGGCGTTTTATCTAGCCACCTCATGAATACCATTAGTACTCCAAAAGATCATCAGCTCATCCTCAATAGCGTGTTTATTTTATTTATTGTTTAGGTTTTTATCCCACCTTTATTATGTTTTATAAATAACTCAGACAGTGAACATACCTAATACTCCTTTCTTCTCCTATTTTCCCCACAACAATCCTGTGAGGTAAATTGGGCTGAGAGAGAGTGACTGGCCCAAGATCACCAAGCCGGCTTTCATACCTAAGATGGGGCTAGAACTCACAGTCATCTGGTTTCTAGACCAGCACCTTAACCACTACACCAAACTGGTTCTGATGTGGAATTCATGCTCACATTGAGTTTATGTTGAGTGCCATCTGACCTGAAGGGCCCATCATCTGACATTATATTGTCAATCATTTTAGATTTTTCTAGCTATGTGGTTTTCTTGTAAAAATACAAGAGTGCTTTGTTATTGTCTTCTCCAAACAATATTCATTGATGCCTTTGCCATTGTTACTAAAGTGATCATCTGCCTCTAGCATCTTCCTATATTACTGTTCCTAAGTATTAGGATGGCCTTGGGTGACCCTACTGGGAATATATACTCTGACCTTAGACTCCTAATGTTTTTCACTCATCCCAAGAGGGAACACACACCTGCCACAATGAGGCACTGCAGCATAGCACAGCAGGGCCTGGTGGTGCAATGGTTAAAGCGCAGTTTTGTCAGCAAACTCTGCCCACAGTCTGGAGTTTGATCTTGATGGGGCTCAAGGTTGACTCAGCCTTCCATCCTTCCGGTGGTCAGTAAAATGAAGACCCAGATTGTTGGGAGCAATATGCAAATAATGTTTCAACATTGTGAACTGTCTTAGAGACTGCTATAAAATGCTATGAGGTGATATATAAGCCTAAATGCTATCGCCACTTGGGGGCATAACTACGTAGACCCCTATAAATGCTGCTACTTGCTTCTTCTCTGCCTTGACGGTACAAAGTCAGGCTCTATAACAGGGTCGTCAAACTTGCAGCATCACATCACATGACGTATCGCGACTTTTCCCCCCTTCGCTAAACCGGGGGTGGGCGTGGCCAGCGTGTAATGCATCCGGCCCGCGGGCCACAAGTTTGACACCCCTGCTCTATAAGAACAATTAGCTTCTAACTGATGCTTATGAGGCCCAGCAAATTTCTACCCAGGCTTTGTATTGAACATTATTTTGGCTACGTTTACCCAACATGCTAAACCAGGATTTGATTAAATACGCTTTGCTGAACAAGACATAGTGACCTGGTTTGCTCATTATGTTAAACAAAAAATAAATGACATTGTTATCCAGGTTACTAACGGGCATACTCTGCAAGGTTCAATAGGCTTGCCAGTTCCCAAGGTCTTTTCAAGAATTGAAGGCAGTCTTCTCTTTTATTAATTTCAGCCTATAAACAGAGCCAATTATACAATGCTAATTGGATCCTGGAAGAGCTGAGAACTGGGCTGAATTAGACTATGACTGATTTGATTATCTTTTCTGTGATTGTATTTATGCATTTAACACATCTTTATACTGTTCTTCATTCTGATTAGAATCTGAAAATTCTATTCAATCACAACATATTGCCTCTCTTTGAACATTTGCTTAATTGAATGTTCTCAGAGCTTCTTGGAGGAAACACTGATAGAAAAAAAAAAGAGTGTGATTGAAGAAATAACATCAAAGCTTGATGCTTATTTTGTTGATTTTATGAACAAAGCCCTCCATCCTGGCAGCAGGATTTCATAATAGAAAATTTTTATAGAAGCATGACAGATAGCAACAGAGTTCAGAGCTGTTTTGTAATAAATAAATAAGGCAACCAGATCTGGGCTGTGAAGAATTACTTCTTTGCTGGTGTGTTGATCCAGATTGGTTGATATGGTCACTCTGTACTAAAAGTAAAAAACATGTGGATGGATATTATGATTCATGAATCATTCGAAACAGTTGCAGCTCTTTTTAGTTTTAGAAAAGCTTGGGGTTGTTTTTTTCTTTCCCCTTTTCCTCTCTTTCTTGCTTAAAGCTTTGAAGCTACCCAACTGATGGTGGTAGTGATTATTGTTAAACACTGGAACAAAAGGCAAAGATGGAGCAAAAATTTAAACAGCTGCTTAGCTTTATGTCTTTATGAATAGTCTGTGAGAAAGAGCATAAATCAAGCATGTGTTTGTGTGTTTGCAGAATAAGGAACAACAGGAGACCACGTTAGTTGGCTTTGGTACTTGCAATAAATGCCTGCTGCAATTAATATCTCCATTTAGCTGATTCTCTAGTTTGAAAAATAATTTTGGAATCCATACCGCCCCATTTGAAAATCAACCATATCTTTTTGAGTGGCACTGAATTGCGAAGCAAACACTGTCCTTTGGAACATTACTAGAGCTAGTCCTTGACTTATGGCCACAATCGAAACCAGAATTTATGTTGCTAAGCAAGGCAGTTGTTAAGTGAATTGTGCCTGGTTTTACAACCTTTTGCTGCAATTAAATTAATCATGTGATTGTTAAGCAAATCTGGCGTCCCCCGTTGACTTTGCTGGTCAGAAGTTGGCTGGAAAGGTTGCAAATGGTGATCACATGCCCCTGGGACACTGTAACCATCATAAATAGATAAATTCAGCCAAGCACCTGAATTTTGACCATGTGACTGTGCAGATGCTACAAAAGTTGTAAGTATGAGGACCAATTGTAAGTCACCTTTTTTAGTGCTGTTGAAGAGTTGTTAAACAAATGGTTGTAAGTTGAGAACTAGTTGTACCATAAATTTCCTTAGGGGAGATGTCTATGGAGATTCTCAGTCATCTAGGTCATAGTTGTACCAAAGGTGCTTTTTCAAGAGGCAACTGGACTTTGTTGTTTTTCTTTGAAGACGTTTCGCTTCTTATCCAAGAAGCTTCTTCAGCTTCAACCAAGAAGTTTCTTCAGGTTCAAAGCTGAAGAAGCTTCTTGGATGAGAAGCGAAACATCTTCAAAGAAAAACAACAAAGTCCAGTTGCCTCTTGAAAAACCACCTTTCAATCCTTAGGGGAGAGAAAATACTTAGTTCAACAGAATAAAGATTGAAATGTCAACATAAATTTTAACTATCAGCTGCACATAGTCAGATGAGGAGAATGAGATAGGTGGTCATAAAATTTGAAATAATCAGTGAAGCACTGTCAATTTTCCTTTTTAAAATGTTTTTGTCTTGTTCTCTACTCAACTGGAAATCTGAAATAAAGTTACATGTGTGCTTTGATTGCTGGAAACATGGAAAACCCAAGCAATAACCTCTTTTACTAAAGAAGAAAAATGTTTATTTGTTTAGACTTAGTTTGTTCTGGGAACTCAACCACTGTCAATTACAAACCACAATTTATGGCATGAACTCCACTCATGGATTACCAAAATATTTGTGATATCCCTGAATGACAACTCTGAAACCAATTTTTAAACTTAAAAAAAAGCTGATATACCACAAACTTGCCAAAATTTAGTATTCTCGTATGGCATGTAGATACTCTTATTTAGATTCTGTAAAGGTCCAAGAATGACATTGCTGAAATTTCATGAGATTTGAGGAACACATGAGATTTGGGGCACTTTTTTTAGCAAGATGATTGTTTGTTGATTGTTTCATATCTTCTCTAGTTGTTCCTTTTTTTACGTATTTATAGCAGATACATACTTTAAGTTGTATGCGTAGGAATGCTATAGTTTCTAGTCAATGTATTACAGTTATGAGTGCTAAGAGTAGGGATGCCATGAGTGTTCCTCTTGATATATTTGTCCATCCAATTGAAAATAGATGGTAAGGCAGAGGTTGATGAGATCAATTATTCTGAATATTCTTTCTCTACTTCTGGCTCTAGAGGAAACCCCACTCCATTGTAACACTGAAGATGTTGCTTCGTAGGGTAATAAAACATCTGCTCAGAGAGCACCAAGGACTCTATGAATCAATCATGCTTTTAGACATTAATGGTAATGGTTAAATTAAAAAGGAACAAACAAACTAAAATAGCAATTAATCAACTGGAAGGGTATCCCAATGTTCACACCTGCTACTTTCAGAATTTTCTTGTTTCAAATCCGTAAACTGTCCATAAATAGTAATTTGAACCTTCATTTTGTGGCACCTCAGTACCCTAATCAAGTATTTGTCTTGGTGGGTTTTGGAGTGGGGGGGAGGAAGAGAGATAAGAGGGAATTCCATACCCTTGCGGAAGCTTCAAATCCCTATTTTACCTTTACAGAATTTCTGATCCCCAGCAGTTGGGAGCAAAGAGATGGACCATTGGATGATGGTCAACATGACTAAGCCTCTTAAGGCACACATTTTGCTCCTTAAATCTATCTCCTTGTGAAGAAAACTTTGCCCCCTCTGATTTTGGGGACACAATAACAACTGATTATATCAGACTGTGTTGTTGTTGTTTTTAAGAAAAAAAAACCTAGCCTCACTTAGTTTGGGTGCAAAAAAATTGCCCATTCCTGCTCTAAATTTACTTCTCCCCCTCCCTCCCCAGAGCAGCTGCCCATCACATCTAATTCTGCCATTAAATAAATAAATAAGAATAATTTCATTCTTGTTCTAATTTCGAAGGAACCCCTTTAAGGAGAAGTCTTTGATGTGATCATTTTTTAAGCCTCTGTAACTAGTAATTTACATGCCACACAGTAGAAACCAATTGCACCTTGAGAGAGATGGATTATAGAGACAGAACAATAATTATACCTTTCCTGTTTTAACTGCTCATGATTATGGCTTACTGATAAATCCAGAGGGGTGGGGTGGGAAGCAGAACTGAAAGCGTCAAAGGTATTTGTGAATACATTTACCTCCTGCCCCTTTAGCCTGGCTGTCTTCTGGATTCTTTTGAATAAACTGAATGTAAAGGAAGAATGGGGTCCACCAAACAAGGTAAATAAAACACAGCTGTGTTTTGCAAACACACCTTTTCATCATCTTGAAGCACAGTTAATGTTTTATAGTTTGCCTTCTGATATGGCTCAGTCGGTGGCTGAGATGAATGAGTTGCCCCCTGAGCTGGAATCAGCTATTTTTGATTTCTGGTGGATGCAGATTTTAGGATCATTCCTTTCTGTCAAGACATACATATTGTTGTGCCTATAAGCTTGGATTTTCTTATGAGGGCCTATATTCCATTTGATGTTATTGTATTGAGACTTTTTTCCTAGGAATTATGGGGAATGAAGGATTCATGGGGGAGAGGCAGGATTACCTTCTGCACACCAAAAGCAGAGCATTTGATGTCTAGTTTGTAGACACAGAGTAGCTGAATGTATGGTCCTTCTTTATACCTGAACTACACAATTTATATTTTATCTTGCTTTCTCTTGTTAAAAGACTTGGAAGCCAGTTCTATTCCAAATAGTTGCGGGATCCAATCTGGGTCGGTCAATGGGACCAGAAGTTTAGTCTTCCGAGCTTTCAGACATGTGTTGGAGCCCATCCTTAGGGAACTTCTCTCTCACCAGAATCATTCCAAATAGGCTTCACAAGACAGTAGTTGCATTAAAATTCAGTCAGTCAGTTCGGAGTCTGCAAGATTCTGGGCAGCTAACAACAATTTATTAAATTTGTACACCGTTCAATTCTCGATGCCTCTGATCTCACAACAATCAAAGAAATGATAATGCAGGTACAGTAGGTCTCCACTTACGACCACAATTGAGCCTCAAATTTCTGTTGCTAAGAGAGACAGTTGTTAAGTGAGTTTTGTCCCATTTTAGATGTTTCTTGTCACTGTTGTTAAGTGAATCACTGCAATTGTTAAGTCAGTAACCTGGTTGTTAAGTGAATCTGGCTTCTCCATTGACTCTGCTTATCAGAAGGTTGCAAAAGGCGATCACATGACCCTGGGACACTGCAACTGCCATCAATATGAGTCAGTTGCCAAGCATTCGAATTTTGATCATGTGACCGTGGAGATGCTGCAAAGGTCGTAAGTGTGAAAAATGGTCATAAATCATTTTTTTCAGTGCCGCTGTAACTTCAAACTGTACTAAACAAACAGTTGTAACTTGAAGACCATCTGTAAAGTAAATAAACCTAAAAGATAAATATAAAAGATTGAGTGTGTGATAAAGCAAAGAATCACAGTGTTTCTTGCTAACGAGCCTGGGTGAAGAGCCAGGACTTCGCAGTTACACAACAACAGAGTGCAGGGCCATCTGGATCTTGGGAAATCTAAAAGGTACCGTATTTTTTAGGGTATAACGCGCACCTTTCCCCCCCAAAAAAGAGAGTAAAAATCTGGAAGCATCTTATACTACGAATGTAGGAGGTTTCAGAGGCTAAAAAAAGCCTCTGAAACGGAGCTTCAGAAAAAAAGCCTCTGAAACGGAGCTTCAGAAAAAAAGCCTCTGAAACGGGGCTTCAGAAAAAAAGCCTCTGAAACGGAGCTTCAGAAAAAAAGCCACTGAGACGGAGCTTCAGAAAAAAAGCCTCTGAAACGGAGCTTCAGAAAAAAAGCTTCTGAAACAGAGGTTTCAGAGGCAGAAAAAAAAAGCAAGGCGCAGAGCTCACAACCAACGAACCTGTTGCTAAAATTCACCTCTGAGAACAGCTGATTGGGGGTATTCCGGGAGCCAATCAGCTTTTTTCTTATTTTCCTCCCCAAAAACTAAGGGGCGTCTTATACTCCGAAAAATATGGTAATTGCTGTAACAGAGAAGGGACACCTTGTTTAATCAGAGGAACTTAGAGTAAACCAACCCTGCAGGATCAAATAGGCTATGAGAAATAGGCACTCCCTCAAGTAACCAGGTCCAATGCCATGTAGGGCTGGCAACCAGCAATTTTAAACAGATCACAGGCATCCAGAAGACAGAATCTAAATACCAATACTTGGAAAAAATGGTAAATGTCAGAGAAAAAGAATGACAATTTCCAGGGACAACTCTTACTATTGGTTAAGATGCTATTCATATCCTCTAAATTAAGATGAAGAATCTTTAGCTTCCCACAATGAGTGAGTAACATTTATTGTCCTGCAAAATACTATAATTTTCACTAGTATATCTTTTCAGTGTGAACTGGGGGGGGGGCATCACCCTGGAGGGGCATGTCCAATCTTGTTTAATGAGGAACTTTTAAACTTAAGCAATACCTTAGTTCAAAGTGATGCCTTCAGCCAAGATGCCAGACCCTTTAAGGAGCTCTAGGAGATACAACATGAATGGCCAAAGGTCCAGTGCTGTTTTGCTCCAAATTAACCTTTGACTGTTCAAAATCCCATTCCCATCATATTTCTCAAGATGCTGTCATTTTCTTTGATCTTGTCAGTGAATTAATTACATATCTCCACTATCTAGAAATATTTCATTAGAGTTTATGAGCTGAACTCCATTTCATTATTACCTGTGAATCAAAAAGAGATCAAGATATGGCAAAGACTAAGGATTTAAGATTTGACATATACAATATAATATAATGTGAATCATTTGAACATATTTTACTTCAAATATTTAAAGTTTTGAAGTAGACAGGGAGGAAGAAAAATAGACTGAGAATAACATTTCCCATCTCTTCCCACCTTTACCTACCATGGCAGGTGCTGGGGAAAATAGTCATTCAAAATCTTCTACACCATTCTTGGCTTTCTGAAGGATTTTAAAAACACACTCTGTCATTCTCTCACACTCATATAATTTATATAAGTATGCAAAATGCGAATAATGTATTATCTAAATCAGAGGTCTTCAAACTTGGCAACTTTAAGACTTGTGGACTTCAACTCCCAGAATTCTCCAGCCATTCTGGGAGTTGAAGTCCACAAGTCTTAAAGTTGTCAAGTTTGGGGACCCCTGATCTAAATGTTTATGAAAGGGACTCAAACAGCATACATGGTCCTCTTAAAATTTGTATTGTTATACCAGCTCTTAAAACTATAGTACATTGTCCTGAACATTAACAACTGGGATATGTGCATTGTGGAAAATCTTACTCTAAAGTCTCAGCTGCTTCCTTCAGTTTCTAATGGTTGTTGCCTGATATCAGGACCTGTAAATCAGGGATCCAAATATTAGGCTGAATTTTAACACACAACAGTCAATCAATTAACCAATGGAGCTTGGAGGTCTTCTAGTCCAGCCCCCTGCTCAAGCAAGAAACCCTATGCCATTTCAGACAAGTGACAGTCCAGTCTCTTCTTAAAAACCTCCAGTGATGAAGCATCCACAACTTCTGAAGGCAAGCTGTTCCACTGGTTAATTGTCCTCACTGTTAGGAAGTTTCTCCTTAATTCCAGGTTGTTTCTCTCCTTGATTTGCCAGCACTTAGTCCTCATGGTCATTCTAGGCCTGTGATGGCGAACCTATGGCACGCGTGCCACAGGTGGCATGCAGAGCCCTCTCTGCTGGCACGCGAGGTGTTGCCCTATGTCAGCTCCAGCATGCTGGCCAGCTGATTTTCGGCCTTCCGGAGGGCAGGGGAGGGCGTTTTCCGTGTGCCTGTGCGGGGGGCAGTGCAGGGGTTGTATGCATGCGCGGGGAGCGTGGGGGGGGGGATTGTGTGCGCATGCACGGGGGGAGGGCATTGCATTATGGGTGTGGGCACATGCGTGCGCGCTATCTTACGCGCACGCGCCCTTTTGTCACCTGAGCAAAAGAAGGTTCGCCATCACTGTTCTAGGCCCTTTGTTCTATTTCAGGATGGCTGGCTACATTTTGGTATATAAGAGGAAAGAAAGCTAGTATGCATTTTCAGCAAAAGTTTTGCTATATAGACTGACAGGAATCATTTTGAAACTGCAGGGCAGGAAACTTCCAAGAAGAATTCTGGGAGTTGAAGTCCACACATCTTGTAAGTGCTAAGTTTGAAAAACATGGTTAAATACCATCTAACCTATTTTACCTGACTAGCTTAATATATTTTCTTTTTTTAAAAGTCCTCCTCCATTCCACATGGCCATGTTAGCTCTCCACAAAATACCTTTAACAGTCAGCTGGATTAGCATAACATTCTCATTTCCAGAACCATAGATCACACCACTGTTTCTATTACATTTTATGATAACGCCTAATTATTTAAGTGGATTGCTGCTAGATTTTTTTCGTTGTGCTACTGTATTCTGTAATTATAATTCTTGCGTATTGTTCCATTTTGTCCCTTCATTTGCCATTATTTTTTGTCATCACCAAAAGCACTGGATAGCAAATATTGCATAGAAATCTTAGTATCTGCAACAGCTTTATAACCAGATCCTATGCGAGAAGCAGCACTGTGAGCGT
Source organism: Thermophis baileyi (assembly GCA_003457575.1). Classification (NCBI taxonomy): domain Eukaryota; kingdom Metazoa; phylum Chordata; class Lepidosauria; order Squamata; family Dipsadidae; genus Thermophis; species Thermophis baileyi. Next base: position 770,096 of record QLTV01003298.1, on the reverse strand, counting down.
CACAAACCTATGAAGTCTATGCACCATTATTGCCAAACTATTTCTATTGATTAAATAAAGGGAGATTAAATAAAAACACGTTGCCCAAGATTCTTTTTGAAAATAGAAGAGCTGTTGATAAACTGGTCTTTTGAAGTAACGGCTTCTTCTCTCACCTACTGATTGATGGCTGAAGGCTGCTCCAACAAGAATAACAGGTTACAACTGCAATACATTTAAGAAAGATCCTAATTCCCTCTTTCCTCTTGAATTATCAGGGGTGCTTAACTTTGATATGATACCCAAATGTTGATCTACTCACCTGAGAAGCCAAATGCCACATTCTGAGGCTTATTGAAAAGGTATTATCCTGGTATTACACCTCATTGCAAAGATTTATTGGGATGTGCACTTTGTATGTACTTCATTGGGTTGCTTAAATAATTGTAAAATGTTGAATGAAGCAATGTAAAAAATTGAGCTTGTTGTTCCAGAAAACAGGAATTGTTGTTGTCAAGAAATGTCTCAGAAATGTCTCCAAATGGTAATAAAGAAATACAGGCAGTGTTACAATAAAATGCAATTGTATCACTCTATTGTTTAGATGCAGTGAAAAACAGCATTGTCAGGGGATGGAATTCAAACACATCTAAAGGATGTTGTGGGTTCATTTATTTAATAAATTTATATGCCACCCATCTCACTCCACAATGCAGTTCTGGATAGATTTCATTTATCCCCCTCCAGGACAACAGACACTTGGAACTTTTACCCAAGAAATTATGTCTGTGCAATATTTTAAATGGAACAGATACTTTAAATAGACAGGAAAAACATATTTAAAATCTAGAAGAATTTCAGACTACTACGATAAAGCATAAGGAATCTGCAATTTAAACAAACAAGTGTAAAAATCCCAATAGACTTTGAGAAAGTGCAAAGCAGATCTTAGGATTCCAGCTTTGGCTGCACCATGTACATATACAAAAATTGCAAAACAGAATAGATAGCACTTAGACTTATATACCGCTTTACAGTGCTTTACAGCCCTCTCTAAGTGGTTCACAGAGTCAGCATATTGCCCCCAACAATCTGGGTCCTCATTTTACCCACCTCGGAAGGATGGAAGGCTGAGTCAACCTTGAGCCGGTGAGATTTGAACTGCCAACTGCAGCTAGCAGTCAGCTGAAGTAGCCTGCAGTGCTGCACTCTAACCACTGCGCCACCTCGGCTCTTATAAAAGCAATAATGTATCTTAAGCATCCTTGCAATTCATGTGTAAAGGCTGCATATGAAGAAATGCACGACTCTAGAAGCATGTGGAACATATTCATCTTCTGGAGGAGCAGGAAGAAATTATATGTTTGATATTTATATATGCAACCAATACTTTATAGCATAAGCAGGAAAGCAAGAGAAAAGACAACCCTTTTTGTAACAGCTGTGCTGCAAATATTTTGACATCCTTGGAATTAAGTATTGAGATGGACAGAAGGAGAAAAAGAATTGATGCACCTTTAAAGCACAAAAATGGGATTGATGGGATGTTTAAATGAAGTAGCAAGCAAGGCAGCTTTACGTGGGCTTTTTGAAATGCCTTTTCTGCAAGTTTTGAGTTTCTTTTCTGCAAGCAGGAAGTCAGGACAGTTTGAATATACTTACCTCCCAGAACTGGAGGTAAGTAGTAGTTTCTTTGATGGATTGTGCTTAGTTTTTCCCCCCAGATGGGTGTGAGGTTTCCCTTTTTATTGTTCTTTACATATTAAAGTGTAAATTGCCTAATATTTGGAGTTGGGTGACCTCTAAGTTTACTTAAAACATTTTTAATTAAAAAAACCAAAACCCTAGAGCAGGGGTGTCAAACTCACGTAGTCACGGTGGCATCACATGATGTATCAGGATTTCCCCCCCCCCTTTGTTAAACCGGGCATGGGCGTGGCCAGTGCATGACGCATCCGGCCCGCGGGCCAGGACTTTTGACAGCCCTGCCCTAGAGTATCGGTGTATGGATGTGTGAGTACAGCCTTTCATTTATGAAATGTACAATGAAAGAACTGTAATTCTTCACTTGCCTCTAAGTATCTGGAATCTCTGGATAAATAAAAAGTAGCTATAAAGTCCCTCTTTATGACGTCTTCAACAAAACAAAAAGCAAAGCAAGAGCAAAGACAATGTCATCTATAAAATGTAGAGTATATCCATGATTTCTACCAAAGAGTTCAAGATGACATTCATGATCCTGGCTTCAGGAAGAACAGTGTTTGTCAACCTCAGCTACTTTAAAGATGTGTGGAGTTCAACTTGCAGAATTCCCACGCTGGTTGAGGAAGTCTTGGAGTTGGTCTACACATCTGAAGGTAGCTGAGGTTGAGAAATACTGAGTCAGTGTCTTTAAAGTATCTGTTCCATTTAAAATATTGCACAGACATAATTTCTTGGGTAAAAATTCCCAGTTTTACTTCACAACCTATGACAGGATAGAACTGATAGAATAAAACTGGAGTGAAATCTTTACCATTTATCCTGTCAGTTGCCTCTTTGCTTCTTATCCAAGCTATTGCTCGACATATTCCTGAATCTCATTCTTTTCTACTGCTGTGAAACACAGTAGGACCTCTGGCAATCCTTTCGCAAGCTTTTCATCTTGCAAAACATAATCAAAACAGCTCCCATGTGTTGTAAAGCCAAGGACAGTTTTGCCAGCACTCCTGCTAAAACCAAGGAGGATTAACTTGAACCCTATTAACACAGCCCTGCATTGTGCTTCTTTGTTATACGAGTATACCAGTCCCATTCTTTCAACAATGGCACACATTGAAGCCAATAAGGGTTTTGTTTTTGTCTTTTTTTAAAAAAAAAATGAATTGGAATGTGCTTGAGGTTGTAACGTAATCCTCACTCCACAATGAAGCTCAGTAAAAGAGGAAGAGAAAGTAATTTAATCTACTGGAGTGAGTGCTTAAAGGGAAATTAAGGGTTTTAACCTTGCCATATAATGCCCCCAACACAGGAAAAATTGTAATTATGGCACATTCACAAACAAATAATGAGTATTTTTATTTTATTTACATCGTACCCTTATTACTTTATAAGTAAGTCAAGGCAGTGAACATACCTAATACCCTTGTCCTCCTATTTTCCCTAGAACAACCACCCTTGAGGTGAGTTGCGCTGAGAGAGAGTGACTGGCTCGAAGCCACCCAGATGGCTTTCATGCCTAAGGCAGGACTAGAACTCACAGCCTCCTTGTTTCTAGCCTTTACCTTAACCACTACACCAAACTGGCTCTAGGTAATTTAGCAACTTTCAATTTTTAGGATAAAAAATATGCTTAAGCAATACAAGCTTAGTAGACAACTTCAGCATAGCTTTCATATTCAAGTCGATCAATAAAATTTAATATAATTTGATTTTTTTCCTAAAAGATAAAATGCATTTTCTGTATATATAGAAAATTGTAATTTATAGGATTGTGCAATACTTTGGATTCAATCTTCAAATGGTGCTTTAAGCACATTAGAGGAAGAACGGAACATTTTCCCCCAACCCTTTAAAGCAGCTGCATCTGTTTTAGGAATTGTAGGACTGCCATCTGTTGCTGATGAATATTCCCAGCTGCTTCAAGGAATTGCAGACAGGTGCCACGTTCATGTTCCCACCTGTAGTCAAGCATCTTTTGGAAGGGGATAAGCAAAATGCAGATCATCATGGGATGACATGTTCAAGAGATGTTATATATATATATATATATTCAATTCTTCAATTCTTTAGGAAATAAACTTTCCTTGCAGTCAGGTACACACTCCTCCAGGGAAAACTCATCACAATATTTTCTTACAAAGATTTCTTCATTTACATTCCTTTACAGGAAAATAACACACCATATGCAACAATTCTTTTCACCCTGGGCCAGTTGTGAAATCCAATTTTTTTTTACTACCAGTTCTGTGGGCGTGCCTTGGTGGGCGTGGCAGGGGAAGGATACTGCAAAATCCCCATTCCCTCCCCACTCCAGGGGGAAGGATACTGCAAAATCCCCATTCCCTCCCCACTCCAGGGGGAAGGATACTGCAAAATTCCTATTCCCTCCCCACTCCTGGGGGAAGGATACTGCAAAATCTCCATTCCCACCCCACTCTGGGGCCAGCCAGAGGTGGTATTTGCCGGTTCTCCGAACTACTCAAAATTTCTGCTACCAGTTTTCCAGAACCTGTCAGAACCTGCTGGATTTCACCCCTACCCTGGGCTGACCTGGCTCTGAAATGAATAAGTCAACACCTTAAGTATCAGTAGTAAACCTGCAGCACCAACTGTTGGAGACAACCCAATGGGCAAGACAAGACCTCAGTGCAAAACAGACCTCCTCTGAGCTTCCTCTCTGCTCTTTTTGTTGGCGGATCAGATGAGGGCGGCAGGTGTTCCTCATCGGAGGCAGCTTATTGCTGATCGCCAGTGTTAACCAGCGGCAGCCATGCTTCTTCTTTGTCTTCTTGAGCAGGCTGCTGTCCATCCAGTCAAACACACACACACACACACACACACGATGCCTCTTCCTCTGAGCCAGCAATCGATGGGACCATCACAGTCAATACCTTTTGTTTGGTTTAATAAAACTTCTTGTTCCAATCCTCATATTTATTTTTAAAGCACTAGTAGAACTTGTACTTGGCGAGGCTTTTTTCGGCCCGATTTTTTGGCTTTTTTCGGCTCATTTTCGAGGCTTTTTCCGGCCCCTTTTTGAGGCTTTTTGGGGGGCCATTTTCGAGGCTTTTTTGGCCCAATTTTGAGTCTTTTTTGGCCTCAAAAATGGCCTGGAAAAAAGCCTGAAAAACGGGCTGAAAAAAGCCTCAAATACAGGCTGAAAAAAGCCCCCAAAACGGGCTGAAAAAAGCCCTGAAAAAGGCCAAAACAAGGCCCGAAAATGGGGCTTGTGGAGGCCAAAAAATGGCCAGCGGGTGGGCAGGGCTTCGGAAATATTCAGTCTATAAGACGCACAGACATTTTCACCCCCTTTTGGGAGGCAAAAAAGTGCATCTTATAGTCCGAAAAATACGGTAATAGCCTGAGGCATCCCATATTCATGTACAAAAAGATGAGTATTCTGAGACATACATATATTATTTGAATTGACTATTTATTAACAAATAGAAAAATATATAAACATGTACACAAGGCTTCAAGTCACACTTGTATTTCTACATATAAAATATTTAAAAAATCTTATTGTGTTTGAGAGAAGTCTATGTCAGTATATGTTTTTGTTCCCCCCTTCCCGCCCATTTCTCAGCCCTGCTATTCTTCCTTATTGTGGTGGCGGAGGGCACGGCTGAGAGTGTGCACTAAATGGATCACCCAAGGCATGAAGGTAACCCTAGTTGCCCAGCTAAAGTAAGAATGCACCTATATTGGGTAGCAAGGATTCATTTATTTATTTTATTGAATTTAATTTTATACGCCTTTAGAAATAATGGAAATGGTATAATTTTATACCAAGTGGGAGAAGGCAATGTTAAGCTATTCCTGTATTTCACTAAGAAAATCACATGGATAGACCAGGTAAAGTGATTGAGGAAATAATGCCGAATGATGGGCTTCTCACATCAGATGCATTGAAAAAACTACTGGGAGATATTTTTTTGAGTATCGATGCTGTATATGATGTGGTTAGATTAAAACATGCAGGATGTAGTTGTAACGTAGGAAACGTAGTTGTAACGTAGGAAAAGAAAAACTGAAGCCACAAAGACAAGAGTTGCAATGGGCATGCGGAATGTAAGAAGCATAAATGTGGGAAAGTTCAATACAGTGAAAGATGAAATTAATCAACTATACGTTGGCATCTTAGGCATCAGTGAACTGAAATGGCCTGAAATTGGATACTTTCAGTCAAAAGATCATCCTGTTTATCACTTGGAACATGAAAAACAACGAAGGAACAATGTTGCATTCATATCCAGGAAGAATATAACTAAGACAGTACTGACAACAGAATCAACACAAATTGGAATCCTACAGATTCTACAGAAAAGCAAAAGGCCAGATGCTGAAGCCGGTTTTAAAAAAGGCTGAGAAGCAAGAGACATTATTGATATTTGATAAAGCCAAAGAATACCAAAAAGAAGTTAGCAAAGCACTTCACTGATACCACCAAGGTTTTCAATTGCAATGACCATCTCATGCTGTGCAATGTCCTTGGGAAAATTCAAGAACATCTCATTGCCCTTACGCAAAACCTATACTTGGGACAGGAAGCCAAGTCTGCAAGGAACATGGCAAAACAGACTGGCTCCAGGTTGGCAAAGGAGTGAGACAAAGTGTATATTGTCTCCTTATTTATTTGACTTGCATTTATTTATTAAACGTATACAGTATACTGCCCATCTAGCTAAGAGGCAACTCTAGGCTGGATAAAGGAGGCTGGACTGGAACAAGATGAGCATGGTTTTAAAATTTGGAGGAAGCTTCCACACTACTCTAATAGCTGAAAATGATCTGCAAGCTCTCATAATGAAAGTCAAGCACAGTGAAAAAATGGGACAAAGATTAAATATAAAAAGACCAAGCTACCGTATTTTTCCGTGTATAAGTTGCTACTTTTCTTAAAAATATTTACTTGAAAATGGAGGGGCGTCTTATACACAGGCCGAGAGAAGGCGTGGCCCATCCCCATCCTCCAGCTCTGCCAGATGAGCCTCTACCTTATATGCAGCTCTATCATTCCTCTCTATTGTAGTTGCTTCCTGTATCACATTGCCACTCTAGGTTTCATCTCTGTTGTTCCTGTGATGCATTTCCTGTTCTTGTATTACTCTCTCTCTAATAAGATGGCTTCTGCACAGTGATGGCTTGTAGTGTGCTTACTTACTCTACATGAAACATGGGGGCGTCTTATAGATGGAAAAATGCGGTAATAACTGGTATGGCAACCAGCCTAAGAACTGACAATGAAGATACTGAAATGGAGAACAGCTTTTGCATTTTAGGATCACCTATCAGCTATAAAGTAATAAAGAAATATGCCACAGACTAGCACATGAAAGGGCAGCAATGAAAATCTTAGAAAAAAATATACAGATGCTGTGACCTACAAAGATCAGCATCATGCAGCCAAAAGTTGGATTTTGAATAAGCACCAAAGGAAAGAGTACTGAAGTTTTTGAATGTTGGAGAAGACTCACAAGAAAACATCAATCGCCAAGAAAATAACGAACAGATCACAGAACGAGTCAGCCAAAATTTTCGTTTAAAGCACAAATGGGCAAATTATCATATTTTGGAAACATTATACAAAGACTTAGCTTCTCTGATAAGTCCATAATGTTGGGAAAGACTGAAGAAAAGAGAAGAAAAGCATGATCAGCAAGTGTGATGGCTGTACCACTGAACGTTTTGAAGGGACGTAGCAGGGACAGAATTATACTGGTGAGGGTCTACCTATGTTATCATCACGTTGACACCAACTTGATGGCTCATAATCAATCAATCAATCTTTTTGCATATATCACTATTTGACATAGGCAACATAATCAATATGAATTTAGTTGAATCAAACATTTTATAAACAGTATATTATACGTAATTTATACTTCCCAGTTCTTCGTTTTTAATATGTGGGCAGGTGGGTAATCTAATTATATAAAGTGTAAATTACACATACAAAATGACCATTGTATGACCATAGATAGCATAGATCAGGGGTCCTCAAACTTGGCAACTTTAAGACTTGTGGACTTCAACTCCCAGAATTCTCCAGCCAGCTATGCTGGCTGGAGAATTCTGGGAGTTTGAGTCCACAAGACTTAAAGTTGCCAAGTTTGAAGACCTCTGGCATAGATAATGGATAAAGATGACAAAATTAATTTACAAAAGAGCTTTCATAGGTGAAATTTCTATACATATTTTATCAAAAGTTTTACACAATACTGAAATGCATGTCAGATTATTTACAAAGTTTACATAAATATGGTTCCTCATGCAAAAATTATATAAACGTGAATTTTGCAATAATAATGTTAACATAGTACCCTGCAAAACCTACCTGCCTCAGATGTCTGACCTTACATCCTACTTTTTTGTGGGCCTTACCTTTCAAGTAACTATGTATAAGACTGCATTCCCTCAATTATGTATTTGTGAGTTTAAAAATGTAGCTTTTAAGTCTGCAATTTTATTCACATCTACTGAGAAAATAGATCCCATTGAATTCAATTTTTATCCACAAGTAAGAGGGAATAGTATTGCAGAGTGGTAGAACTATTCTAATGCTCTCTTTGCTACTATTTTAAAGAGCAGAAATAATTACTGATATATACATCTCTACCTACTTCTTCAAGCAATGGGATTTTTTTTTAATAGTCCCAACTGCTGAGCTATATTTTCCCCTAGTTTGGAGACATGGAAAAGGGTTGGAAATGGTAGAGTTTCAGATCCTGAATGCTTTCTGCTCTAACTCTGCTCATTTCTTTATTCAAAAAAAAGAAAAAAAAGAAAAAGAAAAAAAGAAATGTAAGGAATCCAAGGATCCTGAGACACTGTCCAAGGGGCCAAAGGCATTTATAATTTTAGGTTTTATTTCAAACATTTTTTAAAAAATGTATAAAAAAGCACATTAAATTTCACTAATATAGTAAATGCCCGGTATAACTAACAAAACATCCCTACTGAAATAAATGACATCTAATGTGTTTTTTTTGAATTATGAAATTCTGCCAAACACCAGCATATAACAGCAGTTATTTATAGGGGAAATATTTCATTGAAAATTGGAGTTATTTTACCTCCAGAGTAGGCAGCACCGAACCCACCGGGACTTAGTTCAAAATAAACATCAGAGAGGTGCCTTATAAAGAGCCGTGCAAAAAGGCTCTTGAGCACCGCTTTTCAATTTCTACAATGTGCCTTTTCCATATAAACACTTACTTATGCAATACTGAACTGTGACAGCAGAGGATATTTCCAAGTTCACAATAAATAAGTATAGACAAATCAGAAATTTTCATTTTTCTTAAAAAGGGTTCTTTGCAGTGCTAGGATTCTTGGCACATTCACAGGGATTCAACACAGCTTTGTTGCAAATCCTATCAAATGCTTCCTTTTGCCAATATAATACAGAATAAATTCCTGTCACACATCTGCTGTTAGTACATATACTCAGAAGACTATTCTACCGCTTGTTATCCTTACATAATCTCCTTAGCTGTGAGTTCAATCCATCAAACTATGTCTGAATGAGGGACAACCCGCAGTTAGCCGCCTCTGGTCTTTGACCACGTTGCTCCTTGAAATCTTCTCATACAGCTGCTTTGTTGCAAATCCAACTGCCAAAGAGCTTTCAAATGCTGCCAATTTATTTCAGCTGTTTCTGAAACAGTACCACTGAGACCCAGGCAGCATTCCATTCACAAAGATTAGAGAAGAGGCACTCAATTTAAGGGCTGCCAGGAAAGGTCAGGCGGATTCCTAAAAGAAAAAGAAAGGTGTTAGACAGAATGCAGCAAGTCTCTCTTATTTTTGTCCTCCATTTTATTGGCGATAACCTAAAGGCTTTTGTATGCCACTTAACTTTTCATTGTGACAGGAAAAAAACCACCTTTTTCTCTTGATATTTTCCTTCTTGATATTTCAGATCAAGGACTTTTCAATCCTATTCAGAGAAAGCTTGCAGTACATCTGCAACTGCTCTTGTACACATACAGTGTTACAGTTTCATTTTCAGATGATCTCATTAGTTACTGAAAGATGACAAGATCTGCTAAATTAAAAACAGGATCTTTTTTCTCACCTCTCTGCTAGCCTCCAAAGTTGGTAGAAACCCCCAGAGTGGAAACTACAACAGGAGCGACTGAAGAATCCTAAACCCCATTTGACACATCCAAAACCAAATGACAAATTTGGAACAACTCTAAACACAGAGATGCAAACATTTCTGCAGCCAATAGAAACATTATGGACAACTGACGATTAGACTCCTTCTCTTCTTTCCTGTTTATTCTCCTATCCTAACTCATTCCTGCATGCTCCACTCAACCGTTTTGGAGGACCAAGATGCAGCAGTGCCCCACTTTGGGGAAGTAGAGGAACTCATACCAGGAGGAGCTGCCACCCCATGGAAATCAGTCTGGCCTTTTCCCTGCTTGCACTGAAAAAGATTCTCAAAGAGAACTGTTCCAGACAATATTCTAATTAGATCAGGCCTTCTCTAATATATTTTTTTTTGGCTTGCTCTATTCTTGACTTTTTATTTATTATTATACTGCTTTGATTTTATTCTAGAATGGATGCTTTAGACTTCTTTTCCCATGTAAAGTTAATTGCTGACAGTCATTTGTAGTAAGATATAAATGTAATAAATACATTATTTATTTTATTTTTATTTATTTGTTTGTCAAACATGTACAAGATAGCAGGTATAGGTATAAACATAAACATAATCAAAGTGAATACAGATAGATGAGGACAATAGGACAGTAGGACAGGGACGGTAGGCACGCTGGTGCGCTTATGCACGCCCCTTACAGACCTCTTAGGAATGGGGTGAGGTCGACAGTAGACAGTCTAAGGTTAAAGTTTTTTGGGTTTGGGGAAGAAACCACAGTCAGGTAGTGAATTCCAGGCATTGATCACTCTGTTGCTGAAGTCATATTGAGCAGGGGGCTGGACTGGAAGACCCCACAGTAGACAGTCTAAGGTTAAAGTTTTTTGGGTTTGGGGAAGAAACCACAGTCAGGTAGTGAATTCCAGGCATTGATCACTCTGTTGCTGAAGTCGTATTATCTGCAGTCGAGTTTGGAGCGGTTTACATTAAGTTTGTATCTATAGTGTGCTCGTGTAATGTTGTGGTTGAAGCTGAAGTAGTCATTGACAGGTAGAACATTGTGGCAGATAATTTTATGAAATACATTAAAATCAAGTATAGAGAAG
>QLTV01003298.1:743941-756346 GCA_003457575.1 Thermophis baileyi | reverse complement strand
TTACAAATTAATTAATTAATATCAGTCTAACAAATTAATTAATCAAAGTGTGATTAGTTTATAGTACCTAACCAATCAAATAACCAATCAAATAATAATTAATTTAATTAATTAATCAATGTTTAGTTAATTAATATTACCTAACCAATCAAGTGATCAATCTAACCAACAGAAAACTATCAAATCAATAAAAATATAATATAATAATATAATCAATTTACAGTTAATTAGTGCCTGATTTATTAATTGTTCAATTGATAATCATTCAATGCTTAACTAATTATGTGGTTATTTAATACTCAATTTGTTAAAGTTGTATTGAGAAATTTTGGTTGAAAGAGGTAGAAAGAGGATAAGTTGTGTTTAGATGGCTCCTGGAGTGCAGGAAGGAAGTATGTCTTGGTGGAGTGACGGTCGCGTGGTCGCCTTAGAACAAAGAGCTTCTCTCTCACAAGGCTGGGAAAAGTTAGTTTCATTTACAGTTTCACTTACTATCAGGTTTATTAGCGGTATTCCTTTAGTGTTTAAGTGTTCTGCGGGACTTCGGCAAAGTTAGGCTCTGTTCAAATGTAGATTGAGCTAGTCTGGTAGCAGAAGCTGGTTTTGTTATTTAACAAAATACATATTTTGTTATTATACAAAATACAAACCCAGAAAAGTAGTTTTAAAAATAACTTTTTCTGTTATTTTCTCTTCATTCATTAATGAAGGAGAGAGGATCTTTGTGATGTCCATTTAATTGAACAAGAAAATAATTATGCCAGACAATACTGCTTAACAGTTTCATTTAAACTATCTAGATAATTGTGCTTACCTGTTTATCAGTTTGTTCTGTCATACTCTGTTGCTGAGAATGGTTCAGCAGCCAAAATCTGATTTAAGGGAGCAGTGATACTGGAAAGTTCAGGTGATTCTGTCAAGCTTCCAAAATGAGGTTTTGTAGATGTGACTACATTTAAATCCTGTTTGTTATCTGAATCCATAGCGTCTCTTTCTATCTCTAAGGGGCTGAAAAGATTTTCATCTTCTCCCACTAGTTCAGGGTATGATTCAGAGAAAGAAATACTATCACAACATTCTGGTTTTTGGATGAGAGGCCAAGCATCTGAAAGATCTCCACAAGTGGAATGTGAAAGAGAACCAAGAAATGCTGGAATCATTTCTCCAACAGAATTTGAGTTCCTGTAAAAAGTTGAGAAACAAGAGTCATTTAATAAAGATTCATTTAAAATATATATATATATATAAAAACCTATGATCCTAATGTGCTGATTGCATATCAGTAAATATAAAGTATGATTTGTGTCAATTTTCTGCATTTGGGGGCATAAAGATGGCATAAAGATATAATTAAAAAATTAATAATATACTTTTACATCATACTGTCAGTTATAATTATTGCAAGTGACAGGGGAAAGAGAGAAGTTCAAAATGCAGGAAATAGACACAAAAAATTATGCTTTTCAGTACTAACAAAAGTGAAACAGAACTGAACACTTTAAACATAACAGTACAAAGTAGAATATAGTTAGAATATAGTTAATTTACTTGAATTGGCTTTTGCCTGCATATTGCACATTCCCCTTTCCCTTTCAAATTAGTGATTGAATCTGTCAGAAATGTTTGTTCCATTGACTGAAAACTCTACAGGATATACTCCAATGTAATGTAATGTAATAAGGTCAAACAAATATTCAGTAGAAGAGTTAGCAAAAGGCAGAAGTTAAAAACCTGAAGTACCTTTCATGAAGTGTAGTCTGAGAGTGAAAAGGACAGCTATGACAACTATGTTCAAAGCTACAGGACTCGTCACAGCACAACGATGGAATCAAATGCACTGGACCTTGAAAAAAGAAAACCTTAAATAAGAAACAAAGTGCATAGAGTTTTCTAGAAATGCAAATAATTTATACTTGAGACTAGCTATGAGCTGGTTCACACAACCCCATAGTGTATAGTTGACACATAGTGAAGAACAGCTGTTGGCCTCTGGCTCTCGCCTCTCTGTTATGCAAGAAAATAACAACAACAAAAGGGGTTGTTTAGGTCCCATTAGAATTCAATGCCTAGCCAAATAATCCGTCATCCATCCACTTTGGGGCAAGGGGCAAGTGAGGGATGATGATATGGGATTGCGTTCTACACAACAATCATATGTTTGAGAATGCCACAGCACAGGGCTCATATCTGCTCTTATACAAAATCTTCATGACACATTTAGCCTTTGCGATGGTGGTGTTCAGGGGTGGGTTCTAACTTACCTCGCTGCCGGTTCGCTTCCTCCCGCGCCGCGTGGCTGCGCGGCATGGCCACGCGCGCGCTTTGCACATGCGTGCATGCGCAGTGGAAAAAAATAGAAAAAAATTTAAAAAGCCAAAAACAAGATGGCAACGCATGCGCAGTGCCGGAAACTCGGCTTCTGCGCATGCGCAGAAGAAAAAAAAATCCAAAAAAAAATCCAAAAAAATAAAAATAAGTAAAAAAATAAATAAAAAGATGGTGGCGCCCACGGACCAGCACTGAACGAACCGGATCCGTGACGTCATCATGATGTCACCAGCGGTCACTACCGGTTCGGGCGAACCGGTCCGAACCGGGAGGAACCCACCTCTGGTGGTGTTGCATTTAGCCTTCATATAAAGTTTTAATCATAGAAACATATATTTTTACATTTGTAATTTTGATTTGCTTTATATTATTAAATGCTAGTAATTCTATTACTTTAGCCCTATTGGGATCTATGCTAGTGTAACATCTTGCATACTAAATAGCAATTTATCCATAGTTACTTTTCTATGCTTCATTCAAATTTCAGCTTCACTATGTTTCTCCTATTTAGACTAACCCAGCAAGTAATTTGAGACCATACTTACCACACATCTGTAATGAATCCTGCTGGCCCTGGCAGCATGTTCTATGTTCATATATATTAAGTTGTGATCTATCAAAACATGCAAGTTCTGAACCTTCATAGTGAACATCCTGTGATTGTACAGACCCTTTAGAACAGAGAAGATATTGACACTGGGTGTTAACCCATTTTATTTACATTTAAATTATTCTATAATCATATCTAGTAACATTACATTTTCATTTAACTTAGAGCACCTATTATAAAAGTTTTCATATGATATGAATTAAACCATTTTCTTGGATCTTGTTGCTTTATGCCTATTTCAAAATGTTCTAATTCTGGACCATCATTATTAAGAAAAATAATAGAAATACTTGGCAGAAGAAATCTGAAGTTCCATCAAGAGCCTAAATTGTTGTTAAAGGTTTACAATAATCTGTAATTCTGAATAACATCTCTTTTTTCCCATAATTTTTTAATTAAAAAAATCTAAATAAAACTGAGAAGCACGAAAAGTAGCCGTAACTAATGACTAACCTTTCTTCTGACTCTCACAGTTTTCACACTGCAACATGAATTTGGGATATTAATTTTTGATGTATTTTTGTATGATCTTTTCAATGGTTCACAAAATGCCAGACAAAATCAAGACAGGTATACAGGTAGACGGAGTATATATTCAACATATTCACATTATTTATCCTTTTTGATGTAATTGATCAAAATTACATTTGGGAAACCGTGAATCAACTCCAGGTTACACTTAAGTTACAGTTAGTTAAGCTCAAATAAATCTTTTTTTTTTTTTTTGCACAGACATTTATTAGATGGTAAAACTCAACATAAAGACGACATGAGTAAGAATATTAGTAATAAATGTAATGTGGTGGCGGGAGTGGGGGGGAGAGAAACTTACAGTTTGGCTTCTTTTCCATGAACTGTCTCTTGCAATAGATAACACACAGGATGAAAAGCGCTGAAAGTACAGTTGCCAGTGCACTGCATATCACAGCAGCGAGAGCTGTGTCTCGTGGGCTGGAAACAGTTGATGGGATTTTCACCAAATTCACTTTTGTGGTGCCTATATATAAATAAAAGCATACCTCTTATTGATATGAAATTATAGGCAGGAAAGAACAAAAATTCAAAGCTCTTTAGGCACATGTGATAAATCCTTTTAAGAATTTACACTGCACAGCACAAACAGACTAATAGAATTGGAAATGGCCAATGAAGTCAAACCCTACTAAGTGCATGGAACCAAAGAAAAATATCCTTAGTGAATACTACCATTACTCAATCTCTATTTGAATATATCTAGCAAAAGGAACTTATCTTTCTCAGTAATTCATTCCGCTGTCAAACTACTCTTAACAGCAAAATGCTTTCCCCTCACACTCAAATGAAGTTGGCTTGTAACTTAAGACTGTTATTCTGTACACTATACACTTTGAGATGACAGAGAAAAGCTCTTGTCCTTCTTCTATGTGGCATCTATTGAGACATTTGAAGAATCTTACTGATCTCCTCTCAGTTATCTTTTCTCAAAGGAAATCCTTCAATCAGTTCCTTCAATCTCTTCTCATATTGGTTAATTTCCAGTCCCTTGATTCTCGTCAGTTATTCTTTGCTCTTTTTTTTTTTAATCTTTCCTAAGTATAGTGCCCAGGACTGAATACTCTACTTGATATGGTGAAATTGTAACTTTGCCAGCAAGCTATATACTGTAAATGTGTTCATTGTAACTAATTCTCATACAGAGTGTCAGATGAAGATTTTTCTATTACTGTTTCATAAGTGGATAAAGAACAGCAATCCAGATCTACTAATATCAGCAAAGGGACACCAACAAGCTCCTCCATTAATTTTATGCTATGCTCTGAGGCCATTTAAACAAGGTCAACAGAATCTATCCACTGCTCAGACTGTCCAAAATTTGTTAACAATTATCAACTGAAGGTATATTAAATACAATGGCTAAAATCCAGACTTCCAAGGAGTGGTACTATAATAATTAACTAGTCTTATGAAAAGAAGAGAAGCAATCTTCACCAATTTCCCCAAAATATTCCCCGCCTCATATCTGAAACAAAAATTTAGGAGACTATCAGAAACAAAATAAGGGGAAAAAGGAAGTTGATAAAAATCTTCTGAGTCTGGATCTGGATCTAAGGCAGAAAGTCAGTAAAATGATTTCTAAAAATGGAATTAAAGAAGTAGCACATTTGTTTTTTCAGTATATTCTACCCCGAAACAAGCAAATTGAATAGGTATGTTCCATCTGTACTAGAAATTTATAAATTTTTCAATGTAGTTTGCAGGACTGCTCCAGAAAATATAGCAGCATGAATACATCATTTGTCTGTGACTGAGGAAAGCAACTGCATCTTTTGGGGAGAACCTATGGCTGCTGCCAGGAAGCTTTTGCTGCCACTATGTGAACCTGGAAACTGACAAAAGTCTTTTAAGAAGACAGCATATTTGTAATCCTTCATGTTCTAAACTCTTTAAAATCTGATCACGTCAAATTAGAACATAGCACTAGCATAATTTCTATGATGAAAATACTGAAAAAACTCCAATCGGAAGATCAAAAGAAATTCATCCATGTATCTTTTGTCTACTCTGAATGCTGATGAATTAGGAAATTGATGTTGAAAATAAAGAAATTACTACTTTCAGTATATCAAATACAATAACAGGAAAGTTTAATAATATATCAAAGACTTTTAAAAACATTTTGGGAACCTTATTTCTTTTGTTTGATTAGTCTTGTTCATCATTAATGGAGGATACATTAAATGTTTGTATGGGCCAAGCAATATGGGAGCTATCTCAAAATGGGTCTATACAATAAATATATGATTTTTATATATTACCTGCATACAGTGGCTCTCTACACATTATAGTAAACAAAACCCAAAGGCAGAGCCTGCCACTATCACTATATGCATTCTTTGTGAATTATTAACATCTGCAGAAGGCTATCATTATCTGTATTCATATATGTTTTTAAGTTACAGAAATCTACAAAACCTGTTTATCAGAGAAAAAAAGTATAATCTGTCTGTAATAAAAAACCACCAAAAACCAAGTATGTACAGTATATCTAATGCAACAAAAGATATGATGTAAGACATTTAATGCTTATAACACTACAATTGACTATTCAACAACTATAAATTGCCGTATTTATGGAATCTCATAAAAAGCACTGGCTTCATGTGCAAACATCCACAAATATTTAATGTAATAAAAGATTAAAAGAAACTGTTCCAACTTATTAGCGTCTGAAAAATGTTAAATCTATTACCACAAGTTGGTCTAGACAAAACTAAAAGGGTATAATTTGCTGAAAAATTATATGTAAAGACATAAAGGCCAGTTAAAAGACCAAACACTGACAAAGTATCTCCATACACTTCAACATTTCTTTAAAGTTGGACTCCAATTGCATTATAGCAGCTGAAGTCTAATACATCTGGAAGGTGCCTATTTGGCAAAGGCTGCTCTAACATGTAAAAATGTTACTTTAAATTTCCAATATATATTTAGTAGGGGAAAAAAATCAAATGGTTTTCATTATGGTCTCTCCTATTTACTTACTATCACTTTACATGGGGGAGAATAAAGTTTTATATTCTGAGTATACAGGAGAGAGATGACTAAGCTACAACTAGGGGATAAGAAGAAAAAGCTAATCAGACAAACTTGGCTCAGATTAATCATGCGGTGTCCATCAAGACTACCATTTAAGTTTTCAAAAATTAATTACACATATTATTAGATTATGCAGAGTCCTTAGCATAGAATTCATGTTGCCCTGTGCATATTTCAATTGAAAAGGAAGTTCATATTTATATTTCCTTCAAGATTTTCTAGATGACTAAATCCTTTATATCAGATCTGTTAAGCCAGAAAGAATCTACAATATATTACTATGAGCTGTTGTGTGAGAGAATGACCAGTTTACCAAAGCTAGTATAGACTGAAATTCTGCCAATAGAACTAAGTCATGAGCAAAAGTGTATAATTCAGCAATAATGACTACAGTATTTAGATAAATTAGAAAAACTGAAATATTTGAACCATTTTCTTATATAGTTAAAATTATATAATAGAATATGCTGGGAATAGTGTTACATAATTATAATGATGAAAAATAAAAAGTATTTTTAAAAAGTCACAGCAGTATTTCAGAAAGAAAAAAGTAGATAGGTTGAAGCCCTAGTTCAGGAGTGTCAAACTTGATTTCATTGAGGGCCGCATCAGGGCTGTGTTTGACCTCGGAAGGCTGGGGTGGGTATGGCCTGGGTGGGCGTGGCCAGCTTGACGTCACTCATGTTGGGGGTGCCTGTGGTGGTCCGAGTGCTCTGCCAGTAAAAATGGGCTCCTGATCTCTGTTTTCAGCTGGGTCAGCCTCCTGCAACCCTCTGCCAGCGAAAAAGGAGCTCGGAAGGGCCGCGCGCAGCCTCCCTGCCCTAGTTTCATAAATATATTATTGATGAAATGATGTTATTTACAATACTAGACTTTTCACTTATATACATAAACATCCTTGTTTAACACAGATTTGCCAGAGTAGATAACTGTTTCCTGGATTACCTTTCATCTGTAAACCAGTAACCTTTTTGAAATTTGAAAGAATAAAAATGCAGATTATCTAGCTAAAAAGCCCGGCAAATTATTACGTTACTATGAAGTATAACATTTCCAGTCCTATAAAAATTTGCCCATATAATGTATACAGGTAGTCCTTCATTTAGAACAGTTTATTTAGTGACCAAAGTTACAATGGCACTGAAAAAAGTAACTTATGACTGTTTCACACTTACGACCACTGCAGCATCCCCATGGTCACATGATCAAAATTCAAATGCTTGGCAACTGACAAGCAATGTCAATGGAGAAGCCAGATTCACTTAGCAACTGTGTGACTAATTTAACAACGGCAGTGATTCACTTAACTGTGACAAGAAAGGTCAAAAAAAGGGACTTGATTTCATTGAGGGCCGCATCAGGGCTGTGTTTGACCTCGGAAGGCTGGGGTGGGTATGGCCTGGGTGGGCGTGGCCAGCTTGACGTCACTCATGTTGGGGGTGCCTGTGGTGGTCCGAGTGCTCTGCCAGTAAAAATGGGCTCCTGATCTCTGTTTTCAGCTGGGTCAGCCTCCTGCAACCCTCTGCCAGCGAAAAAGGAGCTCGGAAGGGCCGCGCGCAGCCTTCCTGAGTTCCGTTTTCGCTGGCAGAGGCACCACAGACCGGTCATTCGCTGTTTCCAGGGTGGCCCCGCAGGCCAGATCTAAGCACCCCATGGGCCGGCCCCAGCCCGCAGCCCTTGAGTTTGCACCCCTGCCCTAGTTTCATAAATATATTATTGATGAAATGATGTTATTTACAATACTAGACTTTTCACTTATATACATAAACATCCTTGTTTAACACAGATTTGCCAGAGTAGAT
Organism: Thermophis baileyi; assembly: GCA_003457575.1. NCBI lineage: Eukaryota > Metazoa > Chordata > Lepidosauria > Squamata > Dipsadidae > Thermophis > Thermophis baileyi. The sequence continues at coordinate 748,030 of QLTV01003298.1, read as the reverse complement.
AACTGTTTCCTGGATTACCTTTCATCTGTAAACCAGTAACCTTTTTGAAATTTGAAAGAATAAAAATGCAGATTATCTAGCTAAAAAGCCCGGCAAATTATTACGTTACTATGAAGTATAACATTTCCAGTCCTATAAAAATTTGCCCATATAATGTATACAGGTAGTCCTTCATTTAGAACAGTTTATTTAGTGACCAAAGTTACAATGGCACTGAAAAAAGTAACTTATGACTGTTTCACACTTACGACCACTGCAGCATCCCCATGGTCACATGATCAAAATTCAAATGCTTGGCAACTGACAAGCAATGTCAATGGAGAAGCCAGATTCACTTAGCAACTGTGTGACTAATTTAACAACGGCAGTGATTCACTTAACTGTGACAAGAAAGGTCAAAAAAAGGGCAAAATTCACTTAATAACTGTCTTGCTTAGCAACAGAAATTTTGGGCTCAACTGTAGCTGTAAATTGAGGATTACCTATAATTATCTCTGCAAATTTATACTAAATATTCAGAAACTTTCAGAGGAAAGGAACATTATTATTTTCTTCTTCTTCATGCATCCACTCATGGATTCATATGTAATTATAAACTTTTTATTATTGATACCAACTTCACATAAAAATATTTGTGGAACAGATCCAATTATAAAGTACAATCAAATCACATTATCAAGATTAATGATTACTCACTTAAAACACTTTCATTTCTAAAGTGCACATAAAAGTTGTTAATTAGAAAAGGATTGACTGATGATCTGCTAAATAATTTTAATTAAAAAAAATAAAATTTATTATTTTTTTGAATCCTTAAAAATATAACAACTGGATAACTCATGCAGCATTAAATCTTAAAATAATGTACTATTATGCTATTGGCTTTGAACATATTATCTGAATTATCTGCTAGTTTTAATTGCGAATCTTGGTTCATGTGTGCATATTTAATTTATCAACAAATTGCTTGTTTTCTGTGGTAATAATAGTAATTAGATAATATTAAAAAGAAACGTTTCTACATTTTTTTCTGTTTTGCAGGGCTTTGCAAAATTGTTGACATTAATTAAAGATATATTTCCTTCCTTATCTTTAAAACTACCATGGAAATGTCAAGTTACGTTTTTTCAGATTACCTATTTTTATTTTTTGTACACCAGTGCGCTTACAATATTTTAATAACAATATTACAAGCAGAAAATTCTACCCTTTACCTGTTCTTTGGTCACTTTGCATTGGCTACTAACTACAGTAATCCCACAATGGAGCTTTTGGTTATTTTGGTTATTTCATGTCATTCAATAGACATTGAATGCTAAATACAAAATATTCTGGACCCACTCTTTTGCCCTGTAGACACCAGCACAGTGTTTTCCTTCTTCGCCCCTTATTTCTGAAAAAAGCAATTACCCCACTATGAAACATGCATAGGTTCCAACACCATCTATTTTAATTTATTTGTCTCCCTAAATTGCTAGGAGTTTGTTCATCTCGAGAGCTTTTTGTTTGTTCTAGGAGAGCTAGAACAAACCCTTTCCCCTAATATATGGGGAAAGAACATCACGCTCTATATTTCAAGAAATGGGTTGGAAGTTTCACCTTAACTGTGTGCACAATCAACACAGTGGCATATTGAATAGCACATCAATGGCCAACACAGCAGACATCATACCAAGGAAGGGTAGACTTAAATGCAAATATGATAAACAGTATTTCATTCTTTATCTAATTTTCTGGAAGCTGAGGACATAAGGAGCATAAGCAATGCTTGTTATCGCTTATAAATTAAATTGGTTATAACCTAAATTACTTGACTGTTTACATCTTGAGTAGAATGGTTTTTTAAAAGGTATGCTATTTTCTCAAATGGAACAAAAATGAATTACTGAAGTATATTTTCATTGTCTGTCAACAAATTGTGTGTCAATAAATTCTGAGCAAAACTAATAAGGCCACCAAAGTATGTACAGATCACATTCCTGTAATCTTGTAGTTTAATGAGCTGTAGGCAAATGTTTAGTTAGTAATTAATATCAGGTGTAAACGCTTTCACTGTCCTTAAGGGTTAGCTGTTTTAATAAATACATAAGAGAATCCATTCAGTATAGGTTAATCATTACCCATACACCATTCCCTCTCAGGAATTTCAAGTTCACTTAAATCTGATAACTAAGCAGCTATTTCTTTGTTAATAAAAAGTAATGATTAAGTTAAATATCTTGCAGACATCCTATATGTAAAATAAACACTCATTCAGCCCCTGGCAAAGAAGGATCCTAATTATGGGATTGACTCAAAAGATGAAAGACTGGTTCTAGTATTAACTTGTGTAAAAACTGGTTAAGAGAAATACTGACTTTATCAAATCTCATGGCTGAAATTAACACTTTCTTTCCTCTTTCCAGAGAATAAAGCAGATGTACCAGTGTGTGCACAATAGGTAACTGTAAGGAATAAGAAATCTCACAGTATGTCACATCCCCATTTAACTTGTCCTCTCTCTTTAACAAGGAAGTGCAGCTCCATGATCTTTCAAGAGGCCTACACAAAACATACTTCCTCTATAACCATTTGGCATAACTAGGCAGGAAGAAAGGAGAAAAAGAACAGGTGGGTATTCCCATGGAACTTAAAGGTAAAGGTTTCCCTGTCCAATCGTATCCGACTCTAGGATACAATGCTCATCTCTGTTTCTTGGACGAGGGAGCCAGCGTTGTTCGAAGATAATTTCCGTGGCCTGCATGTGACCTATATATCAAAGGAGCATGGAAATGGTACCTATTAATCTACTTACATTTGCATGCTTTTGAACTGCTAGGTGGGCAGAAGCTGGGGCAAGTAACAGGACCTCACCCCGTTGCGCAGAGCTCGGGTCTCGAACCCCTCTGTCAGCTCTCCAGCTGACAAGCTCAGCATCCTTAACTGCTGAGCCACAGCACTCCATATGGAAAATAATCTGTACCCCAAATGTACATTCATCTAAGCACTATCTAGTGCTGTGTGGGTAAATATTTAAGAACCAGCTTTGCCAGTTCCATTGCCACTGCCAAGCTGCTAGTTGCAGAACAGCTGATCAGAGATTGGTGATTTCCAAGACAACTTACAAAAAGCAAATGCAAACTCAAAACATAAATAATAATAAAAATGATCTGGCCTATGACTTGATTAAAAATAACATTATTTTTTCTCTGCACCAACTTTTCTATAGTTGATAAACAAATGCTAAAAATGCAAAATATTTTATTTTTGTAATGGAATAATGAACTGTGATTTTTACTCATTAGGTGTCTGTTCAGAAAGGAGACCCAGTCAAAGGGGGAAAAAACACCAAGAAGCATCTTAAAATAAATTATAAGACGACATTGATTAAAAAATATCCCTTAAATTAGCTAGCAATAGGGGGGTATCTCCAACTTATGAGCCTGGTTAACAATAAGGTTACTAAAAGTATTTTTGACTACTGAGGTCAACAGATTAAAAATGCAGCTTTTAAAAGGTTAGTCTTGTTGAACATGCCCAAATGTCATTTTTTGTAGAGAATGAACGTTGGTTCCTACCTGATACGTTCCTTTTCGGTCCTTGGTAGGAGTAGTCACGTGTGGGTTAATCTTCCATCTGCCTGGAGACTGAGATTGTTTCAATTTTGGCTGGCCACTCCCCTTCGCTCGCCTGGGAAGTCAAGTTTTTGCAACGAAGAAGGCCAAGGAAGGTACCTGAAAAAGAGAAGTCACCACCCCGGGACCGGGCCCAGACCTGTACAACGGGCGGGAGTGACTACTCCTACCAAGGACCGAAAAGGAACGTATCAGGTAGGAACCAACGTTCATTTTCTGGTCCACATGGTAGGAGTAGTCACGTGTGGGACATACCCAAGCTAAGTCCCCAGGAGGCAGGGAACTGAAGGGCCCATAGTGGCAGGGGTGGCAACTACACTTTGCAGGACCCTCCGATATTGATCGATCTTATAATGGCGAACGAAGGGCGAAGGAGAAGACCAGGTGGCAGCCCTACAAATGTCCAAAATCGAGGCCTGGGTGGACCAGGCAGCTGAGGTGGCAGCGCGCCTAGTGGAATGGGCTGTAAGGTGAC
>QLTV01003298.1:728855-739962 GCA_003457575.1 Thermophis baileyi | reverse complement strand
CAGCCAAAAAGTTATAAACCACATAAAAACAAAAAAAAAAAAAAAAAAAAATGGCGGCCGGAGCAGTTTGGACAAGCTGGCGGCCGCCGGAGCAGCGATAAAATGGCGACCGCGCCACGTGGCCCACCATGCGGCCGGAGAAATGGAGAACGCACCATGCGGCTGCTGAAAAAACCGCCAAATGGGCAAATGGCTTCCTTGCCAGGGCCGCTAAACCAGGGAGCTTCCGAACACACACACCGGCGTCAGATCTAGCCGAGCCTGCCTGGAGACAGCGATGCAGGCATCGGCAAACCTTACAGCTGATCGGGGGAAGGCTGAACGCCCACGCACTCCGAAATAAGAAGGGGAAGCTTCCGAGGCTTCGGAGGTTCCCAAAAGAGGGAGAGCCCCCGGAATCGGGCCGAAAATAACAGGCGGTGGCGGTCGCCCCAGCGGACCGGGAAGGACCTGCACACAGCACCCACGGCCCGCGGAGCAGAGGCACATCGGGATCCAAGCGGGGGGAACCCGGAAAGCCCTGACGGCAGGGGAAATCCCCGTTGGAGCCATCGCTGCGAAAGAGCAGGACGGCTCATTACTCACCGGACCTGGTGGTCTAGGAGGATGAGGAAAATTAACGAGGCAATCCTGCCCGAGAGAAATCGCCTGCTGCCCCGGTGAAAAAGGAAGAAAGGGAAAAACTGCAATCTGCTTGGAGCTTTGAGAAAAACGTCTCCTTGGCTGACTGAGATTGAAAAAACTGGACTTCCCAGGCGAGCGAAGGGGAGTGGCCAGCCAAAATTGAAACAATCTCAGTCTCCAGGCAGATGGAAGATTAACCCACACGTGACTACTCCTACCATGTGGACCGGAAAATAAACTAATTTTGATATTAAAAAAACCTGGCCGGGGTGAACCCGAACTTCATTAAAGAAATGCTGGTATAATCAATACCGAGACACAGTTCATTAAGTAAGTCTAGAAACTTGTTTTGTTTCATATAATATACTGCAATCAGTATTTGTGGTAAAAAATGAAATAACGATTCCCATCCCATTTCCTTGAAAAATAAAACCAGAAATAGAGGGAACATAAGAGGATCCTGGAACAGAATTTATTAAACAAATGTTTAAGGGCCAAATTATGGTCAGCAAGGAAGCAGTTCAATTTCTTTAATCAATATCTTAGTGTATACTGAGTTGGCATCTGCCTCTATAGCCATATGCTAAGTTAAAAGTAATATGAGAATGCCTTCAATATCAGAGTTTTAGATTCTCTGTTATAAAGAGCAGAAACAAAATAGTTATGTTTTTAATAAATTTGTATTTATTATACAAGTGAAATATTTCATCTCTAATATCCCTTGAGCTATCTTTCTGTCTATTGGCTCTGACCAGACAAAAGCATTAGCTATGCTCTAGGCATTACCAGTTTCTCATGTTTGTCTGGACATGAAGACAACAAATTACTTTTGAGATGAAATGTAAATGGAAAGTTACTTTAAATCTTAAATCTTATTATGAATCCTCCTGATTTGAAACCACTCCATTTTTGAAAGGCTGTTTTTAGGCGTGTGCATCTTCCAAATGTAGAAATACATTTCCCATATTTCATCTAGCTACTTTATCTAACGATGAAAAAAATGACTCAATATGTTCTGCTTTGGCATAAATGTTATGATATTTGATAATGTTAGAGAACCATGTTTCTTTTAAAAGTAGAATTAGAAACTAGTTTGACATTTGATGAATATGTGATATTTATAGTTAGTTTCCCTTTTGTTGTTGTTTTGGTCTTTTTTTAAAGTTAGTTGCTGATTCAGTATTTACAGTATTTTCTGTTTTTGTAGTTTTTTGTCAAATTTGTTGAGGCAGATAAACTTAAAAACAAAAAGTCTAAGCAGTGATCTAAATTGCATGTTCACATGAGCTAAGAACTTATTATTCTCCTGAAATAGTAATTGTAAATATACAGGTAGTCCTCAATTTACAATCATTCTTTTAGCAACCATTTAAAGTTACGACAGCATTGGAAAAAAAGTGACTTACCAATGGTCCTCACGATTGTTGCATCTTCCCCATGATCACATAATCTAAATTTGGCTGCTTGGCAACCAGCATGTATTTATAATGGTTTCAGCTTCCCAGGGTCATATACTGTAATTGCCATTTGTGATTTTCCCAGTTGGCCTCTGACAAGCAAAGTCAATGGGGGAAGCCAGTTTCGTTTAATGACTAAGTGATTCACTTAACAGCCACAGTGATTTGCTTAATGAATGTGACAAAAAAGATTCTAAAATCGGACGTGACTTACTTAACAACCACCTAACTTAGTGATGGAAGTGCCGATCCCAATTGTGATCATAAGTCAAGGACTACTTGTACAGATAGTCCTCGACTTACAACAGTTCGCTTAGTGACTGTTTGGTTACAACAGCATTGAAAAAAGTGACTTATGGCCGTTTTTCCACACTTAATGACCATTGCCGCGTCCCCATTGTCACATGATTTACATTCGGATGCCTGACAACTGACTCACATTTATGACGGTTGCAGTGTCCCAGGGTCATGTGATCACCTTTTGCAACCTTCTGACAAGCAAAGTCAATGGGGAAGCCAGATTCATTTGACAATCCTGTTACTAATTTAAAAACTGCAGTGATTCACTTAGCAACTGTGATAAGGTCGTAAAATGGGGGAAAACTCACTTAACAAATTTCTCACTTAGCAACATAAATTTTGAGTTCAATTGTAAGTCGAGGAATACCTGTACTACATGCTGATTCATATGTTTTACTTTTTTATTCTAAATTTATAACTAAAATTATATTTACGTGCTTTTTTTCCAGGCCTTCAAATTTTTGAAAATCCAGTACATTATATGTATATTCTATCTAGCAGAATATAATATACAGTATTCAGAAGTGCTTCCTTTATTTTGTGCAGATGTATTTGTTCTTGATTCCATTTCAACATATGCCACAGCATTATTTGCTATTACTGAATGTTACAGAATTCAGTGTTTATCATAAATGTTTACTCAAGAATGATTTCTCTTTTTTTGCCTTTTATTCTCCTTTTAAAGTCCTTTTAACTTTCTGATGGTCTTTTTACAATCCACAACCAGCTTTTTCATGAGTAAATATTTAAACCATAACTCTGTTTTAAAAGATCTACTGATGGAGAGTAGATGAAAGCAGCCCTGAAATTTATAGCTAGCTAGGTAATAATCAACTGCTATCAACATTCTCTGATCGTTATTAATGTTGCTATCACATTATATGATCATAGGATTTTAGCCTGGGAAGTCTAGGACCCAATTTAGCATTCAAGAGCAAACAGTGACACACTGTAATATAGTGTATCAGCGTACACTTTGGGGAAGTTCTAAGAAATTGAACATGCTTACTAAACATTTAGAATTTTGTCCACATAATTATTGTGCCAGTTTTATTTACAATATGCTAAAGTTTCAAAAAAACTGGAATAAATTAGTTAATTTGTGAAGCAATTTACCTAGTATTAAAGTATTATAAAACAGCTTAATTACCAATACACATAATTACCTACAGATGTAGGGAAATCTTCAAACAACATATTTCGACTTGATGAGAACAGCAACAGGTTTCATATTACTAAGTCCTGATTGTTGTTCTCCATAAGGGATCTTTCATTAAGTGCTTCAGTTTGAAAAGCTACTGTTTTACTTTTCCAATTAGCAATGTTATTCTCCACAATATTCCTGCCTTCACAGAGTTGTTAAAATGTGTCTTTCAATTTTTTAAACAACGAAAAATCTGTATTTCTGCTAAAATTGAGGTTTTATGAGCCTAATGATATACTTCATTAATACTAATATACCTCTTCCTCACATTTTGGTGAGCAAAAAACTATACTGGCAGAAAATTTATTGCCCTGGTTGCCAGTCCCTAACCTATCACACACAAATGCTGTCAAATTGGTTGGTCTTATTTACTATGTAACTAAAATATTTTAAATCAGCAGTCCCCAAACTTTCCGGCTTGGCGGCCTGTTTGGGGGGGGGGGTGCTTCTGTGTGAGTGGCAGGTGCATGCATAAGCACATACAGCTCCATTTGTGCAAATGGCATACGTGCATGCCCACTGCTCACACAAATGGAGCTTCGTGTGTGAGCAAGAGTGCCTGCTGCTCACGCAAATGGAGTTGCGCATACACAGGTGCACTCGGCCACCCCTTGTGTGGTTCAGTTCCAAAGCACAAATGGAGCTTCATGTGTGAGCTTCATGTGTTTGGCCACCACTTGTGCAGCCCAGTTCCGAAGCACAAATGGAGCTTCACATGCGTGCGCTCGCCCACCACTTGCGCTTGTCCAGTTCTGAATGGGCTGTGGCCCGGTAGTGAACCGAGCCTTGAGAGTTGGGGACCCCTGTTTTAAAATAAAGACACGGGTAGATTCCATTAATTTTGCTGCCTTCATTTTCCATAAAAATAACTTCTTGCATGTACTTCCTGTACCTATCATCTATTAAGTCAGGCTACTAATGTCAGATATAGTAACAGTAGGGAGAAGAATCCTGTGGCTCAGAGGTTTAATCACTTGCCTTGTTAGGCAAGGGGCCCAGGTTCTAATCCCATAAGGGTATGGCTAGCTGATGAGAGCTAAATAGCTTGAAATAGATCTATACTAGTCTCCCTTTATGTAAAAATATAACATATAGAAATGGACTGTCGTTTGTAATTAACTGTCTGGATGGCCCCTGGAGGGGCCGAAAGGCAAAAAGGAAGCAGTATGCTTTCTCCCATATTTGGGTATACACACACACACACACACACACACACACACACACACACACACACATATATATATATATAACACATGAAGATAAATGTACAATACCAATATAGATTCTTCTTCAACGTAGGAGCAGTTACAAGCAAAACACACAGGCAGCAGTATAGCAGAGAGACAAGTCCAGACTAGTTTCATTTCAGAGCAGCAGACTAGTTTCAGTTTCTCTGCACAGACTCAAAAGCTGCAGACTAAGACACGCCCTGGCTCCAGTCTGTCTCAGCTCCCAAACAGCCCTCATTGGCTGACTTAGTTGCTATGCCTATACATTGGCTGACCTTGTTACCATGTCCTATTCCAGTTGATGAATATACTCTGACAAGTACTACATTATGCTTAAAAGTAGTATGACTTAAGCGTTGCCACACCATGAAAACCATGCCATAGCAGACAGATGCACAGGGAACGATGCATGGTGCAATAGAGAGCTGCCCCACCACACTGGAGAACCCTCAATGTGCATGACAGCTGTTCCAAATAACACATGGGAGATTGCACGGTGCATTCGCAATGACCTCAGTTGACTGTGAGAGCTGAACAGTTCATGAGAGAGATTATGTGAAACAGTAGGAGGGAACTTTCACCTTGCACTGCATAACTCTTGTACCTGTCAGCTCTTGCTTTACTATGTAACCCACCATTCCTATCAGCTGTTACAGTAATCCTCAACTTATCCTGTAATGGAGCCTGCCATTAATGTGCAGTTCGTTAAGTGGAGCATCAGGTGCCTCAGGGATGGGGCAGACCCTTAAAGGGATAGTGCAGGCCCAGGCCAGCCTGCCCCAGGCCTCCCAAGGTCTATCCCACCCTGTTCCTCGGGGTTCCCCAGGCCTCATCCTGTTCTCAAGCCGGCCATTCAGCCAGGCAAAGAAGCAAAACAGACTGACAAATGGAGGACATTTACAGCCATCTGGGCACCCAAAGGACTTGCAGGAGTCAACCTGCTCCTCACCCAGCACCAAGCAGTACCTACCTTGCCCTTTAGGGGGTGGGGTTGCACAGAAGCCTGGCTGATATGATGCAAGGCTCAGCTCTCTTGGAGAAATTGCTGGCCTTGTGGCAGCCTTGTGCTTTTCTCCTAGCAAATAGTACTTCCCAAGAGAATATAGGGAACTTTGTTTTTCTAAGGGGGCTTCACAAAGCCCACAAACATATGGAACTTATTCAGAATTACACTTTTTGTAGCTCTCCAGGGAATAATTATGGACATACAGGTAGTCCTGGAGCTATAACACCAATTGGGGACTGGGATTGATGTTGTTAAGTGATGCGGTAGTAAAGTGTGAAATTATGTGACTGTGTTACTTAGTGATAGCAATCCAGGCCATCCAGGTTGTTGTACTAACCAGGAAAATGCAGTTTACATCATGAATGTTCTAATATTTTAATATCAGAAGCACTTACAATGTGGTTCATAAGGAGGAGGTGGATCACCACAAGGAATACATTCCATATCCTGAAAGCCCCCAAGCTTTGTCTTTCTATAAAATCTGGAAGACACAAGAAAAATATCACATTTCTCATATCTGAAAAAAAAAACTCAATACAGAATTATGCTAATAAAATCAATAAAATGATATTGAAATAAGATGGGATCATATACAGTAAGCTGAGATTAAGCAAGAGGTTCAGGTAGTGACACTCTTCTGATGGGCTAGGACAATTTAATGCTTTTTTGGACAGAAAAATGAGGGCAGCAGTGAGCACAGCAATAATGAAAAATGAGCAGATTCATATCAAATGCACAAGCATGGGCAAGATTTTCCTTTTTCTTAAGTTTTATGAAGATTGTTTTTAAAATGGTGAACAGTACTATACAGAACTAACTAAAATGGCAGGAAACAGTGTGGCGAATTTTGGCAATCATAACATTGAAATCCATCACTGCAACCCAGTGCATTCTGGGGAAAACAAAAAACAGGTTTCTAGGCTCACTGCCCCCCAAAATCCTACAAGTTCAAGCCTTTGGCCTAAAATCCTGAGGTGAATTTGGTGAAACTTTTGTTTTGCCATCATTTGCTTTACTATAGCTTGTTACTCACTGCTACTTTCTGTCCTTTACCGCCATCTGTTCAATTGGAAATCTGATGAGGAACTGCACTTGCATTTGCTTGAATGCCAGTGCAATTTTTCATGTGATCTGTAAAATTAATTTATTAGACTCTTGGATCATATTGAGAGGCAGTCACACTGAAACCAACATAAATTAATCCTTTTTTTCCAAATTTCCAACTGATCACTGAGAGGTCAAGTTTTTTATTTATTTTTATTTTTTACAAACGATGTGTGAACAGTGTGGCACCTGAGTGTCTTACATTTTAGTACAAATAAAATAATATTCTTCACATTTACTACAGTTGACAATCTTATATAGTTCTAGTAATAGTACACATATTTTTGTTGAATTATAATCTTTCATTATTTGATTATTCAATATTTCAATATGTTATTTTTATGCCAATCACCATATTCTAAATGTCACTTTTACTACAAATAAATTATTAATAATCATATTTGTTACATTTAACAGACTTATATAGTTCTAATAGTAATACACATATTTATGTTAAATTATAATCTTCCATTATTTAATTATTCCATATTTCAGTATATTTTTATGCCAATCACCATATTGTTCAAGCATTCTCAATACTACCATCGTTCAGATTCTGATTTCCCCTCTTATTACTAGTTCACCTTATTATATAAAGATGTGTATTCCACTGACCTCCCTCTCTCTAGTTTCCATCCCCTTTCTAACTTTTAATTATGCCACTGTTATATTTAAAAATATTCCCTTTCTATCCAGATTTTAATACAAATAAAATGATATTCATCATATTTACGACATTTGACAAGCTTATATAGTTCTGATAATAATACACATATTTTGGTGAATTATAATCTCACATTTTAATTATTCAATACTTCAATATGTTATTTTTATGCCAATTATTTTCTAGGTATCGTTCCTTTTACTATGAATAAAATATTAATAATCATATTTATTACATTTAACAAACTTATATAGTTCTAATAATAATACACATATTTATGTTAAATTATAATCTTTCATTATTTAATTATTCAATATTTCAATGTTATTTTTATACCAATCACCATATTATTCAAACATATTCAATACTACCATCATTAAAATTCTAAGTTCCCTTCTTGTTATTACTTCACCTTGTTATGTAAAAATGTGTATTCCATTAATCCCCCCTATTTTAACTTTTAATTATACCACTATTGTATTTTAAAAATGTTCCCTTTCTATCCATCGTCCCTTGCCCGCTTTAAAGCTTTAATTGTTCATTTCTTAGCTTGCCTCCCATATTTCTCTCTTGGATCTTTATCTCTATCTGCTTCCACTTCTTGGCCAATCATCTTAAACATTTCTCCCTTCTCTACCCTATTCCATTGTCTAATTTTCAAAATATCTATTCTTGCCCCTATCTCTCTTCCAAAAAAGTCTTCCTGCAACTCCAGTTCCTCTTTTATTTCCCTTAAGATACTCTCCCCTCAGCTTGTTTCATCGATCATTATTATTTTTATTTTTATCTCCTTCTTGTCATTTCTTTTTATTTGTTGGTTTGTCTGTTCTATTTTTTCAACTGCTCTTTCAGTTGGCTCCTCCTCTTCCTGTGCATTCTGGTCTCTCCTTGTCCTTTGGGTCATATTTTCCAGCTCTTCATCTATGCTCTGCATTTTATTCATAATCTCCTCGCAGCTTCTTATCAAGGTGTCCTTAATAATCTGGGTTATTGACGCGATTTCTTCCCAAATTCCACTCATTTCTTGTTTTTATTTATTTTGTTTCTTTTTTGTCTAATAATCCAAAAACCATGTATTCAAACCTATAGCCACTTCTAAAAAAATTCAATGTCCAATGTCCAAGAGTCTTTATATCCCAAAGTTAATCAACCTGTTCTTCTGAGTAATCCGAAAATAGAACCTTCTCTGCAAATTCAATCTAGTGTTAAAACCTTCAGGGGTTGCTTTAATAATAATGTGTCTTGTTTTCATGTTTAGATCTCCAATAGCCAAGTATTTCTAAGATTTTGGGAATGTGTTGTACCTTTCTTTTGACAGCACGTGGCATTCTTAAATCAAATTTCAATATTAACCATTTTTATTCAATTTTAAGGATAATATTCCAAAATATAAAGATGTTAGCTTTTTGCGTAAATAGTTCCAGCATTTTAAAATGCCTATCCAAAACAATGCCTGTCCAATTTGAAAATCCAATTTTCTGTATTTTTGACAATTTTTCTGCTTTCTTCCCTTTGATTCTTTTTCCTTCCGTTTTAAAATTTTACTCAAGGTGTTAAGTCGCAGCTGCTTTAGAAATAATTATGAGTCTCTCTTTTCCTGGATATTCTTTTGGGGTTAAGCTTTAAATAAAGAGAATTCTTCTCACCCAGTTCTAGACACTGTTCACTAATTCCACTCCAGCACAATTCTTAGATGTTAAATTGTCCCGGCTTTGTGGCAGCCATCTTAGGTTGCCTCTTCTCCTCGCTGTGGCATAGAGGGGGGAAAAAAACCCCGGGGTTGCGATCTCTCCTGCGACCTCACAGGGCGTCCCTCCTTAGCTTCGCCGCCCCTACAAGGCGGCTTTGGCTCCTTTTGGAGCCCACAAACAGGGAGAAGCCAGCACAGGGACAGAGAGCTCCGTTCCCTGTGACTGGTAGCGCCACAACGTCACTTCCGGTCTCATCACTGGGAGGTCAAGGAGGGGGGAGGGCTATGTAAGCAACTCTTCTTTGGCCATTTTTAAGATCTCCACATTTCCACATAAAATATGGTATCTCTATCTCTCCTTTATACATATCTGAACAATATGCATTGCATAATGGAATTCTGAAGAAAAGGAAGTTCTGCTATTGTGAGATGACTTTTCATTAGAACACCCGCAAGGCTTCAGTATATAATCACCTATCACATCTGGAAGACATGGTAGAAGGAAAATCTAGCAGACTGACTTTGATGTAATTGACTTAATACCCAGTGGACAATTTTACATATCAATTAACATCAGTTGTATAATTAAAATTGTGTAATGATGTAAACTGCATTTCTTTAATAAAAATAAATGCATTTACTATTAATATTATAAATATTTATATTGAATGGACATTTGGAAGCAACTGACATTCCCTCCTCTCAATTTAAACCATGAAAACAAGTTTTCACTGCAGTGTACAGAAGCAATTTGACAACTTTAAGTAGCAGAGCCAGCCAAAACTGAGAATACAAATTATTTACAATCCTTCAGAATTCCTTCTATAACTTACCCAGGCAAGCAGTCTCCACAAACAGCATTGCTAATGGCAGAACAATTGCTTTTCTGAAATCGATTTACTGAAGCACAGTCCAAACATTGTTTGCATTTTTGAAAGCCCCAGTCCTCTTTGAATCGGTTTGGCCTGCATGTCATGCACTGGGCATCTTCGCCATATCCAAAACCGCATTCCTGTGGGATTAACAAACATTACTGTCACACTTAAAGAGACATGAATAATGGAAAACAACAAAGATGAAATGAGGTCTCAGGGTAATTATTTCTGAAAATAAAAACTTTCTAGAGATAAAATAATCTTTTCAGCAGTTCCTAAAGTGCTGTCCATTGCTAATAATCCCCTTTACTTTTATAAGAAATACTAACTTATCCACTTTATCTCAGAAACCCTAGTATTTGAATGAAAAAGGACTCTGTGGATTCCCACTGCTTCATTATTATAAACTTATGGAAATTGCTAGCATGTCCATCTTTAAACTATGCCAACAATGTCAAAATTTAGAAGCTAGCCTGTGAAGTCCTTCAAGCAATTATATGAACACCAGAAAAATAATTTTAATATAAACATGCTGAGCTAAGCTGAAGGTTATATGATCAACAAAAATGCTTACAATTATTATTTTATATAAACAATAGAAAAAGCTATACAACTAAATATGTTAAATATAATGCAAAATCTCTCTATCTCTCTCTCTCTCTCTCTCTCTCTCTCTCTCTATCTATCTCTCATCTCTCTCTCTCTCTCTCTCTCTCTCTCTCTCTCTCTCGCTCTATCTATCTATCATATTCTGCAATACATGGGGGCTCACATAAAATACATGAAATTGTACATAACCAAACAAAATATCAGAAAAGGGGCGTTGGTCTTACCTGATACGCCTCTTCTCATCAGGTGGAGTCTTCATTCATGCTGGGTAGTCCTCGTCCATTCAGTGTGAGGACCGAGTCTGTTATTCCTCTTTTTTTGCTGGGTCCGCCCACTTGGCCCGCA